>PVKS010000745.1:0-173038 GCA_004027875.1 Aplodontia rufa | reverse complement strand
GATGTGGCAAGCCACGGTGGCAATTTACGATGCCATCACAAGATGGCGCCGAGAGCCTGTGGCAGTTAAGGACGCCATTACAAGATGGCGCCGAGAGCTTTTCATTTTATGATAAACAAGACCTTATCTGGTGTGCTTTGAGAGCTGCCCAATGGGAAGGAGCCACGTGGCAGCATTGCATAGGGTGCTTTGGGGCTATTTAAGAAATAGCAGGGGCTGAGGGAGGAGAAGAAGATTGTACCCAAGGCCTAAATAAACTGCTGAAAGAAGATTCCCGGTGTCGTGTCTTCCTTGCTGGCGAGTGGACGCGACAGTTCACAACCAATTAAATACTATTTAAAATTTATTCCAACCATATAAATATCAAAATTATTCTTTACATGCTAGACGTATGAAAACAATCATCAAGTCGTGGTTTGCCAATTCCTGTTCTAAATATCAAGTTGGGTGTTAGTTGCCTATGTGTATCTAATCTGTAAAACTCATCAAACTATACTCCAAAACTTTGTATTTATTTTATACATAATTTAAAGTATAATACAAATTATATTTAAGAAAAGATTCACAGTTTCCATAAGATAAAAATATGTGTGTGTCAATCATTTGAAACCCAGCTTTTTAGGATAGAAATTTCTTCTCTGGGTTTAAATGAGGTGAGAGTTAGGTGGCTGCATTGTGGCTGGGGGTGGGTTGATTCTTGCCTTGCAAGCAAGTTTTGCTTGGCCTACAGAGGGTTAGAAAGATATATTTGAATTTGATTAGCTCTTGCTAGGCAACCCTCTCTAGTTCCACAGACTCCACTCTTCCCTATTATCTTTCCACTTATTGATCTTGACGTCCCATTACTATATTTAAATTATTTCTCCCATAAGCAGGATATGGACCCCTTGTTTGTGTTGTTATTTTTTTTTTTTTAGCAATTGTTAATAGTTTGAATGTGTCTCCTAAAACTTCATGTGTTGGAAGCTCATCCCAGATTCAAATATGAATGGTATTTGGAGGTTGAGTCTTTGGGATTAGGTGAGGTCATGAGGGTACAGTTCCTATAACTGCATCAGTGGTTTTATAAGAAGAGGAAGAAAGATCTGAGCTAGCATGCCTGCTCTGTCTCACCTTATTACGCCTCCACCATGACATAATGCAGTGAGAAGGCCCTCACCACATGCGGGTGCCTTCGCTGGATGTCCCAGCCTCCAGAGCTGTGAGCCAAATTAAGTTCTATTCTTTATAAATCACCTGGTTTCGAGTATTTTATTTTAACAGCAGAAAACAGACTAAGCCTCTTTAAATCATTTGTGGACCAAGATGTAAATTTGATACAATTTTTAATGGCTATATTTTATTCCCTGACATGGTTCTGTAATGATAATTTGTTTATTCAGTATCCTACGGCTAGATATTTGGATTGTTAATAATTATTGCAGAATGTTATTTTTATTGCTTTGTCTTTTCCAAGCATGTATTCTCCTTCACATTTCATTATGTTAACTGAAATAAATCACACATAGGAGAACAAACATTGTTTAGTTTTAGGCATGGATGCTAAAAAAACTGTATTTGAATGTAGGATAGTGATTACTAGATGCTGGGTGGCTGGCTAGGGCAGGTTGTTTAATGGCTAGCCCAATATGATTGGATAGGTAATAAGTTTTAGTGTTCTACAGAGGGTGACGATGGTTCTATTATGTATTTTATGACTAACTAGAAGAGAGGAGTTCAAAGGGTCCACATACAAAGATAAGGAGATGGAAATGTCAACTACCCTGGTTTGATCGGTGCATATTGCGCACGTGTAGTGAGTAGTTTTAAGCTCTTCAAAAACACTCTTTGACTTCTATTTCTCTGGCTGTAAAAATCCAGCCACACCAGTATCTTTGAATCACTTCTAAATCCTATTTGAAGTTTCCTGTAAGTTTAGATTCTTCTTCCTCTTTCCCAGTTTTGCTTATATGATCTTAGTTTTAAATCCTGAAGACTATAATTCGATGCATTTTTAACATCGTATGATTTTTCCACTAATAATAAATTTTGACATTTGCATTCGACTTTATGGTCAGATTTACAACAATTATTTAGCTTTGTCTCTAGGGTTGGCTTGTTTTAGTGTGTATCACTGGTGCTTTTACATATGATTTCTTCATTCTTTAAACCTTAATTTTGTTCGATGACTTGGTTGATTGAATTACTTCAAGTGACTTTCTTTCAGAAGACAGCTGAGTAATATAGGTTTTTAGCCTTTGTATATCTGAGAATAGTTCTGTATTATATTTACACAAATAGGTTTCTGCTTTTAAACCACTGGAAATACTACTTAATTACTTTCTGGAAATTAGTGTTGTAGAAGAAAAGTCTGAGGCTGACTCAATTATTTTTTCTTGCACACGTAACCTACTGTTTCTTATTTAAATGTTCAAATAATGTTTTATTTATTCATATACTTCAAAAAATTACAAAACTTAATCTAGGTGGAATGTCCCTTCTCATGATTTATTTTTTTGATTCATGATGAATTCTTTCAAACAGAAGACAGCATATCCATATTTCTTCAGCCTAAGACAGTTTTTCTTTATCTGCTATTATTGCTTTGTTTTAACTGAATTGTAGTATTTTCTTCTTTACTTTTTGTTCTTTATTTTTCTTCTGTTAACTGTCATTATTTTAATCTCTGCCTGGAGCAATTCAAGAAAGTATTTCAAGTTAATCCTGCAATTCATTTTTTTTTTAAATTTTCTTTACCACTGTGACCCTAAACACATCATTGTGGTTTTCTGTGATCTGTCCTTGTTGTACCTTTCTCTTCACACCATTCTGTCCTTTTCTCTGTCTTGTTGTATCCTCCCAAATGTCAGCTTTTATTTTCTCCTGTATTCCTAGGTAAAATATTTTCAGAAGTCCCTTCTCTTGTCTTGGAGAGCCTGTCCCGTTTCTCTCACCTTGCCGCATTTTTCTGTACACCCATGAGATTTGCGTCTGTCCTCTTTAATGAGGCAAGATCTATGAGTGCAAATCCCTGTGTCTAACACACATTTCAGCTCTGGGGATTCTCAGTTCTCCGCCCAGTTTTTTTGGTACCTTGAAACAACGTATGTGCACAGAAACAAACACTGTGTTCAGGCTGGTCTTGCCTCTGCCCTTCCTGCCTCTGAAGCACCTGTAGAGACTACATTTCCCAGCAAGCTATGCAACACTGGTAACTTGTATTATTATGAGGGGGTTACAGAAAGTCACCGCTTATGGTGGCAAAATAGAAAACTGTAAGAAGGCCACATGGTGGTCCCCCGAAGGAGTAGTGTCGGCATAGATTTCTGGTTCGTCCATACCCTTGATTTCCAGTAGCGGATAAGGAATGAAGTGTAGTTCTAATTTTTCCAGAAACCTCTCCCTTCTAGTCTCCAAAGTATTTTGTTTCACACAGGCAGATCATGCATCTGGCCCAAAGTGAAATCTGGGGCTCTATCTTAGTTTAATACACAGTGAAAATTAAGTCCTAGAATTAGATTGAGCATCATGCTGGGTTTTGCTGCTGGAAGTTTTGGTGTCTTTCAGTGCCATTGCAGTCTTTTGTGGGAGGTCAGGAGAGGGTCCTTGTTACTATAACAAAATGCCTGAGGCTGGGCAACTTAAAAAAGTGTGAAGGTTTATTTGGTTCAAGGTCTGGTGGCTGGAAGGCCACAGGAGGGTGATGCTGGTGTACAACATGGTGGGGAGGAGGAAAGGGAACTGGCCATGTGCAGAAGGGACCTTGAACAAGCAAGGAAGTGAGAGACTGGAGGGGTGGGGCTCACTCACCTACTCTCAAGGGAACTCATCTACTCTAGCAGATCTGCCCACCCCCCAAATCAGTGCTGATCCTTTCATGAGAGTAGAGCCCCTGTGACCTAAGTGCCTCACGCCAGGTCCCATCCTGTATAGTAGCATCCCACAGTCCTGGTGAGACACCATAGAAGAAACCTCAGTCTGCAGAAGAGTGACTCCTTCCCTGTGTACTCTGGCTTGATGGCCGTAGGATGATCCCTTTGCTGTCACTGCCGGTCCCACTGGCAACAGGCAGGTAAGAAGCTTCCTTTTTTCCTGCTGAAGTTTTGAAGAACTTTCCGAATCCAAAGGTCAATTTTGGGTTTAGGGCTTGCTATTTATTTCAGAATTTCATCACAGTGTAGTGACATCTTGGGTCAAGAGATCTGGGTCTGTGTAACCAACTCGGAACAAAGTGGAAGATCAGTAAGGAGGGAAATGGTATGAAGAATGGAATTCAAGCTGAGGCCTCTGCTTCCGCACTTTAGAACATTTACTAGGAAATAATTTTCTCATTGAAACATTAATGGTAGAAAATGTTAATGCCTGAATGCCAAGAGAGAGATTCCGATGAAGCTTGACATTTATGGAAACGTATATTATTAATGAGAAATTTGAAGTTATTTACCACCATTTACTAAAAGCCCCAGTGATGACATGATGCTTTATTTCAAAGTTGGGAATGTAAGCTCATCGGTGGGCGAGCTCACCGGTCTTGCTTTATGCACGCATTTTTACTTGGGTGGTTACAGCAGTAATGGGGAACGACCAAGTGTGAGTCTTAGCCCAACTCGCTGTGCTGCTTTGGGGAATTCACATCATCTCTCTGAGCCCCTTTCCTCCTGTGTGGGAAAAGGGTGTCTCTCAGGCTCTTTCTAGTTGACATCTGATTTCTTGTCAAATGTGCTTTGCAAACACTAGGTGGGTTTTTCACGAGGTGGGAAGATTTGCTTTTGTGTGGTTGGTCTGTGCTAACTAACCCAGGAGCAGCAGGGCTCCGGAATTATTTGTTGTGCTTACTCTCTGGGGCGTCCTAATGAGCTATGGCAAATTGGAGCTGTTGAATCTTTCAGGCAAGTCCTGTTCTCCCAGTGATATGTCCTGCAGTGGCACATTACAGAAATGAAGATGTGTTTTCCTGGACTCTATGCTATAAAATATTTATGCCCTGCCTTTGGTTCTATAAAGTATTTTGCAGTGTAGGTCATCTTCTCAGCAAAACGTTCCACTAGGAGAGCAGCCTTCTCAAGTCCCCGTGGATCTTCAGGGCAGGCACAGAAGACAGCCACACAGAACAAGCCACTGTCAGGACTAATGCCCGAATATAAATGGATCATGCATGACTTAACCCTAAAAGAAGATTTGGCATGAATAGAATTTCCAAGATGTATAATTAACTCTTTTATATTGATGAGAAATATAGCCTCCAACGACGTTAGCTGTCTCAGGATACAGTCTGCTCAGTATTAACTCTTTCCCGTCTCTAAGCAGAGGAATGTTCCACTGATGGAATCTGCCAAGGTGTGCAGACTTGTGATCTTATGATGCTGTTGTCTTTTCTAAAATTTATTTTATTCAGAAATTTATTTGCTGAACAATCAAACGATGCTGTTGTCTTGTTCTCCCTCTTCAGTGTACTTCCTTTGGGACAGTTTGACGTCCCCATTATTTTTTGGGGGGGGCAGGTCTCTGTACTCTCCTTGCCAAAGTTCTGGCCACTCTGTGGAGGCTGCAGATGTTTATATAGATAATGAGATACATGTCCCATGGAATGTAGTTGAATTCTAATTTATATAATGTTGATAGTATGATTGTGATTATAAAAATAAGGATTAATACCAGTGGAAAGAGTTAAGGGCAGCTTTTTGGGAAGGTGGAAAATTAGCTGGCCTGTGGAAGAAGGGCAGGATTTGGGAAGATAGCGGAAGGGAAGAACTTCTGTGGCTCATTGGGTTTGTAGAAAAACAGGAGAGACCCTTGATAACTGTATCAATCAGGATAGACTAGGTTTTGCTGCAATAACATACAAGTCCAAATCTTAGTGGTTTAAGTTAAAGTTTATTTTTCACTATGGCTACAGGTCCATTGCAGGTTGATTGAGTACTCTGCTCCACATTGTTGTCCTTCCTCAGGGATGTTGGCTGACAGAGCCACTACCATCTGGAATGCCTGGGGTGACCATGGTAGGGGAAGAAAAGGGAAAATCACACATTGACTGTCATAGGGTTTTGACTGGATGTGATACCTCTTGCTTCTTAGTTTTCATTGGTCAATGCATATTGCACATGTATGTCTCAGTTCAAGGGACAGTGCATTCTTCTGTGATAGGAGAAGACAATAGGCAATATCAACAAACAGCTATGAACACTTACGGTTGGAATGTGTCTCCCAAAATTCATGTGCTGAAAGTTACCACCTAGTGTGGTAGGAATCAGAGGTGAGGCCTTCTGCAAAGCAAGAGAGCTGCACCCTGACCAATGGATTAATACCATATGAAAAGGTCTATGGGCAACCAGCCGAGGCTCGTTTCCTCTTGCATTCTTCCCCTGTGTGAGGACACAGCATTCGTACCCTCTGGAGGATGCAGCAACAAGGCACCATATTGGAAGTGAAGGTCAGGTCCTCAGCAGACACCAGATCTGTCTGTCCCTTGACCTTGGACTTCCCAACTGCAGTACTGTGAGAAAGAATCTCAGTTCCTTATACATTGCCCACTCTCAGGTATTTTGTTATACAAGAACAAGCAGACTAAGAGAAAGAGCAATCGCACGTCCAGCACATAGATGACCAAAGGGCATTGCAGAGAGATGTACCTAGGTATGAGTTAAGGTCAGCTTTTTGCCAACTGGGTGACCTTTGGCAAGTTTCTTAACCTGTCAGCTACCGCATTTGTAGAATGTGATTAATAATTCTGATCTAGCAAGATTATTATGAAGGCTACATATATCAGTAGATATTGTTTTGTATGGTTATGGCCTCTTTCTACTGACAGCTTCCTATTTTTTTTTTCTAATCTCACATGATATCCACTGTAATTCTTGGTCTGGGGTTCCACAAAGTACACCCATACTCTTGCAATAATTTCCCCTTTCTTGGTTAAGCTAGTTGAGTGGATTTCAGCTGCATGGGGGGGCCTTTGCAAAGTAGAAAAAGGCATTCTCTCCAAGTGGGGCTGCATGGGTTCATGGGTAGAGGGTAACTTTGTATGAATTAAGGAAAAGTTCCCATCCTTTCGATGGCCCTGTGCAAGGATGCAAGGCTTGGTGGCAGAGCATGGACCAGATTTCAAGTCCACTTCCTTCTTTGAAGGGTTCCCTTGTTCAGTAAATGAACTGTACAACCATATGTGGTGGGCCTGGATGTAGGGCCTTTTAGAAGATTCCTGAGACAATAGTCCACTTATTGTCACTTTTCCTTGGAGAGAGGAGAGAAAGATTTCAAATAATGTGTGTTTATTCTCTCAGAAGTATGCTACACATAGATTCTCAATATATGAATTCCCGAGAAGATCACTAACAAGCATTATGCTCTCAGGCTCTTAGAACATCCGCACTTATCTGCTGTATTTCGAATCAATAGTACAGTTATTTATAAGCAATTCCCACTGATCTTAATGAGTTTAATGAATAAAGAATGAGCACAATAACTGAGTTTAAGTTCACCAAGAAATAATTTGTTTTACAAAAGAAGTTTGATATTACCCCCAAATATAATATAATTAAATCACATTAATTCTCTTAGGTATCATACAATTGTCTGTGCTGTGCATAGATAAGACGCTAAAAGCAAATTTCTGGTGTTCCTTTGAGAAGAATTTATTTAACTTTAAAAATAACTCAGAGGAAAATAGACCAGGGTTGAGAGGGTTTTCTGATATCAGAGTTATTTTCGTTGCTGCCAGTTATGGTAGGGAAGTGTCTGGTGGTCGTGATTCACAGGATGAGATTAGAGGGGTGACACCAGGGAAATGTCCACTTCAGCTTTCTCCTCCTTCTGTGGGCGGGAGGGGACATCTTAGGAGACAATAAGGTGAGAGAAAAAGAAATCACAGCCTGTGGACACCAGGTTCACATGCGAATGGCGGCACCTTCTTTTGTGCGCTGTGGCGCTGTGAAATCTGAATGGGAGTGTGGTTGGCCAAACAACGGCCCAGGATGCATGTGACGTCTGAATCCCAGGAACCTGTGACTTTGTTATTTACCTGGTGAAAGGGACTCTGCTCATGTGAATGAGTTATGGATTTTGAGTTGTAGAGAGACCTTGGGTTATCCAGTGGTCCCGGTGTAATCACAAGGGTCTTTGTAAATAAGAGGGAGGCAGGAGTCAGAAGCAGATGGGGTAACAGAAGCACGTGTTGGAATGATATTGCACAGATGCCAGCAGCTTCTGAAAGGGGGAAGAAGCGAGGAATGGCTTTCCCCCTGGAACTTCCAGGAACAATCGTTTGTTAATATATCAGTCTAGCCCTGTAAAACTCCCGTTCAGTTTCTGACCACCAGAACTGAAAGAGAATAAATCTGTGGTTTTTAATCCATTAAGTCGGGGATAATTTGTTACAGAAGCAATAGAAAATTATTACAGGGGACAAGTTTGAGGCTTCTTGAGGATAAACCAAGCAGAAGGAGTACCATGAACACAGCAACAATCCTTGGGTCAATTCACTAGAACAGGAGTCAGAAAACTATGGCCTGTGGGTCAAATCCAGTCTGTCACTTTTTGCATAGTCCATGAACTAAGGATAGTTTTTATATTTTTAAATGGTTGTGACATGTGAAAGATATGAAATTTAGAATTTAGTGTCTGTAAACTAAGTTTTTTTTTTTTTTAAAGAGAGAAGGACAGTGACAGAATCAGCTTTCATTGAGTTTTTCACATGGCCTTCATTGCTCTGACACTTAGTTGTGTACGTGGGTGCTGGGGTTTGAACCCGTGTACTCGCGCATGCTAGGCAAGCGCTGTAACCGCGGAGCCACCGCTCCAGCCCTGTAAATTAAGTTTTATTGTAACATAGCCATGCTCATGTTGTCTGTGGCCGCTGTTCTATGTAGCAGCACAACATATCAATAAATGGCCAATCTCATATGGTTCTGTTGCATCCACCCCCAAACTAAGTCTGCTGCGGATTTTTATTAATTTTCATACCAGGGGTTGACCCCAGGAGCGCTTAACCACTGAGCCACATATCCATCCCTGTACCCCCTCTTTTTTAACATTTTGAGACAGAGTCTTACTAAGTTGCTTAGTGCCTTACTAAGTTGCTGAGGCTGGCTTCAAACTTGCAATCCTCCTGCCTCAGCCTCCCGAGCCACTGGGATTACAGGCTTGTGCCACTGTGCCTGGCTCTACCGCAGATTATTTTAAACCAAATCCTACATGTCATATCATTACATCTGCAGATCTTACAATATTTATTGGTAATTTAAAAATATAACCACAATGCTATTAACATATGATTTTTAAAGAACAAGGAGCAGGGTCAAGGACAGAAAAAAATAAGGTGGGAAAATAGATGAAATTAGATAAAATTTCCAGAAATTGTGTCAAGAGAATGTCACTCACAACAAACTGAGGCTCAAGGTTGCAACTATTCTGTCACAAATACAGATACGTGAGAAAATTAAATTATTCTAAGAACCAAAATGGGAGCAAAGTGTCATAAGAAGTAGTGAATTAAACCGTTGAAGGAAAATCCAATCCATCCTTGAAGTGAAGCTGTAGACGCGGCGGTTCCGAAACCCTGCAGAGTGAAGCGTGAGCCGTGGGCAGATTCACTTTATCAGAAGGGTCTTGGACGTTTTGAGAAAGAGATGCCTGCAATCTGCTCTCTTTTGATATGCCTTTGACATAGCCAGTTGTCATTGCGTTGGCTCCGGAGAACATAATGAACTGCGTGTTGACCATTTTGATTCATCTGCAGATGCAGGAGGTCATGACAGTGCCTACCAAGTTCAGAGCCAAGGCATTGGAAGGAACAAGGCTGAGCGTTAGTTTATGGCCCATGAACAAAAATCAGTTTTTTTTTTTTACTTGTTTTCAGCCCAAGTGATTTGCCTACCCTTCCTCATAGGCTTGCAATGAGCATCTAGTGAAAATGTGTCTGGGAACATATTTTATGAGTCAGAAAGTGTTATACCAATATAAGATTTGGTATTAGATTATACTGAATAGGGTATATTCTTATTTTCAACAAAATTTATTTCATACCTCCCATGTTCTTAGCTGTGTTCTGTGGATTCTTAGAGGACTATTAAGAAGCATTGGCAGGTGCTACAAATTCTCTTTCTTTTTATTAGTGTTTTTGTTTTTCTTGTGTGGCAGGAAAATGATATTTCATGTCACTTTGACCTGACTTCACTGCTGTGGGCTACGCTTCATACATTTTTGCAATGTAATCGAGTGAAGGGGAGAGCAGGCATTTTTCATCCTGGAAAGCCCTGTGTGTTTGCCACATTGCTCTGAGCAATGGTGATGGAATTTCTAAATTCCTATCAGGAAGGGAACAACATATTCTTTGTGAGGGCCAGAGAGGACTGAGGGAAGAAAATCTTGGTTAAGGATGTGTAGGAAAGAGACTGGTAAAGAATACAGGTTCAAGAGGTCTTGAACTCTGACCCTGCTAATCATGCCTAGGTGGGCATCAGAGGGATTCGTTTGGGGAAATTGCTTTAGGACATGGGCTTTGGCTTCCAACAGATAAGATCATTCCTCCAAAGCAGAGTAGCAGCTGGTTTGACCCAGAAATTGAGGCATATAAAAATAGTTATGGGGAGGGGAACACTGGAATGGTGGCTCAGTGGTTATAGCACTTTCCTGGCATACATGAGGATGCAGGTTCAAATTCCAGCACCACGTACACAGCAAAGTGTCAGAGCAACGAAAACCAGATGAAAAACTAAATAAAAAAGTTGATTCTCTCTCTCCGTCCCTCTCTCTCTATCTTTTTAAAAATTGTTATGGGGAAGTTTTAAAGAGGAAAACGGTGATAGTTTTGAAATTGGAAGGGGATCCATTTGGGCCATGACAGTTTATAAGTTTATAATCAGACACTCTTGAAAGATTTGCTTTCTATCATTCACCATTCGTTATAAACAGCAGAGTTGCCCCACTCTGGGCTGGGTTGCTTTAAGAAAATTCAATATTCATAACCCCACATATTTATAAACATGAATTAAAGTCCTTTACTATTTTATTTTCCCATGTTTTATTATTTGCTTAGGACTGCATGCTAGGGTAGGAGTTACTATTTTATTGTCTTAGAGCTTAGCTACAGCAGCTGGTGTTTGTCTGAGAGAGATTTTTTTTTTTAATTCGATAGACATGGTCTTACAATTAGGAGGGGTTCATCATCAAACAATCAAGAACAGCAGTGTAATGACAGACAAGCCAATACTGGTGCCAGACCATGGTTTCCCCCCCTTTGGGTTCCCCACGGTTCCATGTTTCACTTTACTTAAGCCCCAAGTTAATTGGACTTCTCATGGAAGTCAAAGGTTCCTCTCAGGTTAGATTACCCCATACTCCCTCCCTCTGGTCTCCTTGATGATCTTCTCCCCTCCCTACCCTGCTCCCTACGTCCCCCAGGAATCTTAGCATAGTTCCCCATGATCATGTAAGAATTCCATACATGATGAGTTAATTGTTAGGTTAGCCATCTAACTGAGATTTTTGTCATTTTATGTATAGAAAAGGGAAACTCATTAATACTATTAAGTTGACATCATATCCTGCAAGTGCCGCTCTTGATCATACATGGAAGGGAAACACTAATGAATATTCATGAATGTACACATTGAGGAAAACGAAATGGTACTAAGCCTGAGTGTAGGATTTATGAACTGACGGCATGTATAGGATACGTATGTTATGCCATCTTTAAAACGCTCTTCTCCTGCATAGATGGGGTGCATGCGTCTAGGATCATATACCTGGACCACATGAAAGATGGAGCTTTGTGTTTTGAAATTAGATTAGAGCTCATTTTTTGCTCCCTCTAGTAGGGGCCAAGTATCTTACCTCTTAAATGAATTTCTCTTCTACCAGGTCACCTGGGAAGCCACTCTATGTAGTAGAGTATATGTATTGGCATATAAGTGGGTGTGCTTGTAGACCTAATCTGATGCATATTTTTGTGAATGGATATGTCAATGTGCTGGATGATGAGAGACACATGACCCATTCACCTCATCACTCCAGCCAACAGCCATCCGATGACCACACATATGACCAACCATCCCTGGTCCTTCTGCCAGCTACAGTCATGAGCTCAACCAAGATCAGCCAAGCCTGGGTCAGGCCAGCAGAATCAATGGATCCACAGACATGAGAACACTAATACGATTATTATGCTACTAAAACTTTTCTGGGTGGTGTGTTATTCAGCAGAAGTTGACTTAGACCTGAAACTAAGATTTGTACATTTTTTTCCCCCAGTACAATTTCTCAGTGTGGGTTTGGAGTACAACCACCTGTCCCACCACAACTAACAATACAGATCTCCTGCCAGAAACACTGATCCAGTCCAAGCCACCTTTTAGGTTTAACAACTAAAGGCTCAGAGAGATGAGGTGACTTTATTCCGACTTCTTGCTTAGCTAGTGACAAAGATGATCCCAGACCTCAGGTCTTTTGTGTGTAATCTGAGTTTATTTCCAGAGCCTTTCACTGCCTTCCGGATTGGTGTGTTTAATCACATTAAAGTGATGACTAGGGTTTAGGGAGTTATTATGACAGCTTATGTTATCTTTATCCTCTCAGGAGGGGAGCAGACATCAAGTGAGCCCACAGAACTGAAAATTTTTATTTAAAAATTCTTTGAATTACCTTATGTTGTGAGATGTGCTACAAACTTGATCTCTGGTACCTGTGGTTGTGACCCTATTTGGAAATAGGATCCTGGTGGATGGAATGAGATGAGGCCACTCTGGATTAGGGTGAGCCCAAGTCCAATGTGTCCTTATGAGAGGGAGATTTGATGCAGGCCCACAGGGAGGGAAGACAGCCACCTGCAGATAGAGGTAGAGATGGGAATTACACCTGTCATCAATCAGAGAAGGCTGAGGATCGCTGGCAACCGACAGAAACTAGGAAGGGGCAAGAAAGAATTCTCTCCTAAAAACTTTAAAAAGAATTTGGATCTGTTTTGCTTTCAGATGTGTAGGCTTTTGGAACTGTGAAAGAATAAAACTCTGTTGCTTTCACCCCCAGCCTGTGGCACTTTGTTAAAACAGGCCTGGGAAACACGCATGTAGCTTCTTTACTTTTTTTTGGAATAATAGTCTGTCTAAATTACATGCTGGATAATATGGGCAGTGGAGCAATTGTCAAAACAGAGAGATCAAGGACCCCAAAGCAAAAAAAATCAGCCTTGTCCCTTCCTTAAAAACAAGCCAGCACTTAGAAACGTTTGGTGGCTACCTGAGCTGCGCCTGCAGAGGTGACAGCAGCGCAGCTGGTCTGGGGTTTCTTTCCATCAGCAAAAGAGGCAATCCCATCATGCGTCCCTCTGGGCCGTCTGTCTCGTGCTGCAGAGTCTATCAGGCAGGATATTTCCCAGAGCTCATAAAAATGTAGAAATTCAGTCTTTGTGGGGGAGCTAACGTTCACGAAAGAATTCACTGAAGATGCATCTCACTGGGACCCCAGCAAACGTCTATATCTTTGGTCAGCAAAATATTCTCCTAGGAGTGTGGGTAGAGACACCCAGAATTGACACCCCTTTCCTCCTTCCTCCTAACCGTACTCCGATCCTCACGCTGTCTTCCTCCTCTGCAGTACGTGATGTGGGGCTCGGGGGATCACCACCTTCTGCTCCCTCAGTAGCAAGCAGCACCTCTTCTTCATCGTCAGTCATAATCCATTTATAGTCATTTGCATTGAAATCCTCGTTCTGCAGCCTTGAAGTCCTAATGAGGGTGGGGGGGATGGGGGCTAGGGCTGCTGCACCAAAGCAATTTGCTTGGCTTCTGAACATCTCCTCCTGATCATCCAGAAAAATCCACTGCTATGGGGACCCCAATTTGTCTGATCACCTTTTTCAGACAGATGCTAGGGTCATATTCTTAGACTTATATTCGTTTCTCTCATTTGGATAATTCTATTAGTGGCTTATTCTAGACATGAAAGTCAATTGCTGTTAAAAGCAACTGTTGTCATTTCAAAGGGAAAGTCCCAAGGCCTCCTTTCCTTCTGAACCTGAAACACAGAAGAGTTCAGAGGCTCAAATCAGAAGTGCTGCTCCACGTTGATTGCTCTCTATCCACCTGCACTTCTTACGTATTCAGGAGATAACTCCTTTGAGTGAAAAAGCACAAAGGCCACGAGTAACACGGTAGAGGAATTGTGTTAGCATGGTAGATGGGATGGATTTGAAACTGTCCCTTGGACTGGATCTGAACAGCCCAACCGACTCTGATATCAACCCTAAGAATTTCGTGGGTGCGTTTGTCGGTGACTCTCCGTTGCCTCTGCGTCAGCTTTCACCTTTTCTTCCTTGAGTGCTGATTTGCTGGAACCACCAATGTGATCATTTGCAAAGCTACATTTCCAAGCAGCGAGGTGGCCATGTGTTGAGGTTCTGACTAGGTGACATGTAATGAGGAGACTGCTGGGATTTCTGGGAAATTTTTTTTTTCTGTTTTTTAATGTAACAGAAAATTGAATTACAAGCTCAGGACATGCCTCTGCATTGGTTTGTTATCACAAATTTTTAAATTGGTGTATAGTTATACAGAATGGTGGGTTTCATTGCAGCGTGTTTACACACACGCGTAACATACGTTGATAAATTTTATCCCCCAGTACCTTCCCTTCCCGTTCTCTCCTCTCTCCCCCTGATCCCTTTCCTCTACCTTACTTGTATGCCTTCCATTTTCATGAGATTCCTTCTCCCTCTTTCTTCTCTCTAGTTGCCACATACGAGAGAAAACATATGACCCTCAATTTTCTGAATCTGGCTTATTTCACATAACATGACGCCCTTCTGGTTCCATCCATTTCCCTGCAAATGATATGATTTTTTTTCCTTCTTAATAAGGCATGGATTCCTTCTCTTTCTGAACATGTGCTCTTTCCTCTTGCCTGGAGTGCCTATGAAATGTCTGGAGCTGGAGCAGCCATCTTAAGAACATGTGGGAAAGGCCAAGAGGATTGCAGAGAGCTTGGTTTGATAGACTCAGCTACAAACTAGTGCCAGGAACCGTTTTTCTCTGGACTTCTTTTTCATGAAGAGAAATAGCCCTAATTCTATCTGTCTTTCCACTGTGCTTGACTGAATTCTATCTCTGGGTGATATGGTAGGGTTCTCAAGGGTCCAGTGTTGCTGATGTCTTGGAACCTGGAACTAGAAGGCACTGTGATCCAGGGAAGGGACAGGAAGAACAGGAGCAGAGAGCCTTGGTGTCCCTTGTGTGTGTCAGACTGGGTCTTTTCTCATAGTTTCAGTTTACCCCGTAGCTTGGGGTCTTCTTGGGTTCTGGACAGCTTGTCAGAGGGATTCCCTTTGTCTCTGCACCCTTCTGGGAAGTGGCTCATGGGGAAAGCTTCTTTAAGCCTTTCTGTTGCTTGAAAGAAAGAAGGAGCTCTAACAAGACAGATCTCCTAGAGCCTCTTAGAAAAACACAGGTGCCTAGATGTGAACTGGTGAGGGGCAGGACACAGGGCAGGAACTGAAAATGTCATTTTGTATACAAGGCAGTATTTCTGATCATGGCCAAACACGGAAACCAGGAACGCGGCTGGCCTGGATTGTCTCTTTTATCATATACGCAACAATGTGCAAATGCATTTTTGCCACCACAGTCCGAAGATGGGGAGTTTGTTGGGATCTCAGGAAAGAGCTCTGTCTGGATCCCAGGTGATAGAGCAGCAGCGGGAGGGGGGGCTGGTCACACCGCTGCGTGGCAGGGAGCTCTGTGCTTTCTCTGAGTTTTAGGGGACTTCTGGAACCCCTCGGTCTTGGATCTAGACTTAGAGATAGCTGGTGTGGGCAGGGGTGAGGACACGGAGAAGCCTCCTCATAAGGAAAGCGGGGAACGGCACCCTGCATTCTCTCGGCATCTCTCTGGCTCAGTCCAGGACTTCAGTTCTCTTTTTATTGTCCCTGCTGTTCTCTTCATACAGCTCCATGCAAAATCCTCCCTGGATGGCAAGTAGGGTGCAGGGCAGTGGAAGGACTCAGAACCCGTCTCAGAGGGTGGCAATATCTGGGTTCTACCCTAGTTCTGCCATTTGTGTGTTGGCTGACCTCAGCTAAGTACTGTGGCTTGGATCTGGGATGTCCCCAAAGTTTCGTGCGTTGAAAGTTTGGGACAATGCTCAGAGGTGGGGCTTTGGGAAGGGGTTGGGGCATGAGTGCTCGGAGCTCATCAGTGGATTAATCCATTGCTGAAAGGACTCCCAGGAGGTGGTGGAATGTGTAGGTGGATGGAGGAAGGAGGTGACTGGACGCGTGCTTTGGAAGGGTGTTTCCTGTCCCCATCCTCTTTCTATCTCTCTGCTTCCTGGTTGCCTTGAGCTGAGCTGCTTTCCTCCCCTGTGCCCTTGACCGTGACACTCCGCCTCGTTTTAGTCCAAAGCAATGGAGCCAGATGCCTGTGGACTGAACCCTCGTTCCTCTTTTAAGCAGCTGTATCAGGTACTTATAGCAACGAACAACGGACTAACACAGCAGGTCGCTTGGACTCTCTGAGTCTTGGTTTCTCATCTATAAAATTAATTATTAATGATATCTACTGCCACTGCATAATAAACGATCACAAAATCTCCGTGACACCCAACTTATTTCTCACTCACAGGGCTGATGGTCCTCTGAGATAGGCTTTTTCAGATGGTAGCAGAGAGAATCTGGTGTTTCGTAGGCTTGCAGCCCAGGGGCAGCCGAGTTACATGGCCTTCCCACTCACATCTGTGGGGTGGGAAACAGTTTCCTGCTATGGAGGAGGTGGAGGTGAGTTTTCATTGAACAATAGTCTAAGTACCACTTCCAGGTGAAATAGATGTTTTGGAGACTTTATGAGGTAATGAAGAGAGGCATGTAGCGTGGAATCATGCGCATAATAAGTGCTCATTAAATGCAGGAGTTCCTTCTGCAGCTGCCACCCCTGTTGCTGCTGTGTCTGTTAGTACTGTGCTCCTGTCCTCCGCGTGGAGAGGTGGGGCTCTGCAGACAGACACACGCAAACAGGCTGTGCTCTGTTCAAAGACTGCTGGCAAAAGAATCTTGTTGGGGTCCCCTTCACCCCAACATGTAGTATTCTCCCTTTTCCCCTGAGGTGGGCTCATGGAAGCTTCTGAAAATTCCAGGTCATTGTGCATCTCTGTTCCTTTTGCACATCCTTTGTTTAAACCAGGTTCTTGGCTGTTCTCATTTGACCATTAACTCAGAAGCCATCACCACTGCCATGTTATGGAGAAGGAAATAGGCTGGGTTCTTTTGACCTTCGAGTCTACAGCTCAGATGTCCAAGCGTCATTTTCGTTGCAAGAGCATTCATCAAGGCTTGCAAGAATAAACCGAAAACATTTGAAGCTTTGGTGTTCCTCCATCCACCCACCCACTAATTCACTCATTTAGCAAAGCAGAAGTTTATCGGGAGCCCATCCATGTTCTCGATAAGCCCATTACAGTGGGTGCCTTAGATAGATGTCCTGCTAGGAGGACAGGGCTCTGCTCACTGTAGCAATTTCAGGCCAACCTGGGGTTCAGGAAGTGGCCAGGAGCTGGTAGTGAGGGCCAGTCAGGGAGCCTGAGCTCGACAGCTGTTCCTGAGTCACTCATAGCTGTGTGTCCTTCATAAGCTAGAGTACAGTCTTCTCCCATGCATCCTTGGACACCCACTAGATCCACCTAACATGCCCTTCTAGGAGGCCCTGGAGCAGGTCAGAGTCCCAAGATGGGTCCCAGGCGTCTCCATTTCTGCATAAGAGCAATTTAAATTGCCAGGCTGTGAAGAAAGGCCCAACTCTTACAGGGACCTGCTGCTGGTGGGGTGGCAAGGTCCAATGCCTGGAGTTGGGGACCAGGAGTGTGGTCCCCACACTGTGGCCAACAGGGAACATGGGAGGCTGGCTGCCCACACTCCTGTTGCGCTCCTTTCCCACTTCTCTGTCATGACATATTGGTCTTCATTCCTTAGTTCCTCATTCCCAAGCCTTAGCTAAATCTCGTAAGAATTGAAACCTAAGGGGTGGACGGAGGCGATCCTTCAATTTACAGGTAGCTTGGAGAGTACGCAACTTGCCTGCCGTTCTGCTGGAATCCCAGCTGACCTTGCAGCTCCTCTCTGGCCTTCAGATGCTGTGACGCATCTGAGCTTGCCCTGCTTACCTGCTAGCAGTGCTGTGAGGAGGGCTGAGGTAGGAGGAGCAGGCAGGGAACGAGAATGCTGCCATCTCCCTCCCAGGGGACCCCGATCAGCTATGGCAACTTCCCTCCTCCCTGACTTTTCCAGGGGAGGAACAGACTCATTCAGAGCCGAAGCCCCCCTGGAGCTGTTTGTGTGCTGGGTTGACTTGGATTTCCAGGCCCTGGTGCTCTTACATATCCACCAAAGGCCCTGCACTCTTGGCCTTTGGTCCTCTTTGGCCTTGGCCTGCTGTGGACCTGGGGTCTCCTGCTTCCTTCATCAGTTTCCTTCCTACCCTCTGTTGAAGGGCGTGACTGCACAGTTCCAGGACCTTCCCAATCAACAGAGAGCTCTGGGCTGTCTGTGTGTCTACTCCACCAGGCTGCTTCATATTTGCTCAGAGTGTGTTTAATCTCCTTTCTCTTATGGTAGAGTTGGTGCTCTCTTCGCACAGACGTGAAACTGCAAGCCTGGGAAAGACTACTTGTCCTTCTCTGGATTGCATAACAGCTAAACAAAGCTCACTCCTACCTTCATGTAATTTTATCTCATCAATAATAACTGCTGATAGGAGCCAGGGGCTTCTTTCACACTTACATGTCATCTGCAGTCCTATGACTTTGCTGTTGCATCCCCTTTATTTACCAGGTGATGGAACTGAGGAACAGAGACGTTACGTACCTTTCCCTATATCACATAGCTAAAAGAAATTATATTTGGGATGCTCAAGCCTTGGGCTTCCAGACTCCCAAACTCCTCTGGTGTTGCCTTTCTTTCTGGGCCTCCTTAAACTTCCTCATGATCTCACTGAGCCCTTCTCAAATATCTATGTATGGAAGAAGTCCGGTTTGAAAATCATCAAGAACAGAGGTGTGTCCAGGGAGATGGTGGGATGCCACTCCATCCCCAGGCTTGGTGGTTCCTGGGCCCACTGGAAATGTGTGTAACCCTTACTTTGTTTTTGAGCATCTCCTCTTGGCTGTACCTCCTTTTCTAATCTCTGGCTTCCTGAGTCTTTGGTTCACAGCTGTGGCTCCTGCAGCTGGGCCCTTCTGACTTGCACTTGACACCACTATCCACTGAGCGAGGGAGCCACCAGGCACCAGAGACACCAAGAGCAGAAGCGCGTCTTGTCTGGACCCTGGCCCAAGCCCAGAATATGCAGCCCAGAGCGACGGGCAGCAAGAGGCCAGCTCATTGCAACCTCTAGTGTCATTGCTGTGGTTTCCTTCCTGTTTTGGGAAAAAAAAAACCAAAAAACCCAAAAACAAAAACTAAAAACCAAAAACCAACAGCCTGAGATTTTCTGAGAACTCTCTGACTTTCTCCTATAAACCCCAACTCTTAGGTCAAAACACAGCCGGCTCCCCCATGGGAGCTGCTGTCTTCTAACCACTACATCTCCAGGCTGAGCCACCTGCATTTCTCACCTCCCAATTCCCTGCTTCCACCCCTCCACGTTAACCCATCCTCAGCAGCCGTCCCGATCCCTCTAAATTGTAATCCTGATCATGGCACGCCTCTGCTCCAAGTCCCTCCGTGGCTTCTTATGTTTTTCAGAGAAAACCCAGGTTTTGCAATGGCCCTGATGATGGAGGGCAGGGTGGCAGGTTCTTCCTGGAAAGGGCGAGATGGTAACTATTTTTGACTTTGCAGTCCACAGTATCTGTGCATCCATGAGGGGCAGAATGAAAACAGCTGTAGACAATGGGTGGATCTAGAACATTCTGCTCCTATGTCTCTGGATGGCTCCTTTCCTCATTTCTTTTGGATTTCTGCTTAAGCGTTATTACTAGACAGCTTGCCCTGACCACATTATCTGAAATACGACCCTTCTCATGTTCTTAATATCCTCCTCTTTACTCTGCTTCGTTTTGCTCCATAGCTCTGCTACTACCGGATGTGTCTACTTATCAAATGAATAAATGATTCATTCAGCAAATATCACCAAGCGCCCTGAAGACCAAGCAACACTCATAGTGCTGACATTCCATAGAGAACAAAACAGACCAAGGCTTTGCTAGCATGCAACTTCAAGTCCAGTGGGAAAGACTGATAACAAAAGTAGCTTGAATAAATATAAACTTGATGGGTAGAGGTAGGTGCTATGGGGGAAATTAGGCTGGGGAGAGGGCCAGGCTGTGGGGGCCCACCTCTCTGTTCTCTCTGAATGTTTGTTTTTGTCCTGGCATCTTTGCTAAGGTTTCCTGAGTTATGGCAACCGCAGGAGTGGCTCCTGTCACCTGTCACTCAACTTGGAGGCTGATGCTGCAGAGCTGCTGCTCCTGATAAAATCGCAGCACCAACAGGGGGCGCCACAGACTGGAGAGAACTGGCTCTGTGCAGAGGAACCTGGTGGGAAGGGAGGTGAAATCTGCAGTGAAGGGACTGGGGAATTGGAAGGTGTGGGATGTGACAGGATCAGAGCACAGCTGCCTGCACCACAGTGTTTTTCATGGAACGCCGCCTAAACTGCATTATGGAGTGGTGCACTTGTATGTTAGATGCCTAATAAATCAGCCGGGCGTGCATTATCATGCTGCAACGGAGCCCTTGTTGTGTCTTAATGCTCAATTATACAGCACAGAATCTGGGTCAGGCTTTCTATCATCGTGAACGTGTGGCAGGAATTGGCCCAGGCCTAATTGCTGTACATGGGAATGGATTCATTTGTGTCTTGGCAAAGTGATATTTAGATTGAAGGGGCCTTAGCCAGTGTCACAGACTCAGAGGACTAGATCTTGAAAGAGACCTTACATGTGATCCTAATTCAATCCACTTGTGGTACGGATGGGAAAAGCGAAGTTCACAGGAAGTCGCTAGCCCAATGTTCTAAGGTGAGCAGCGCTTGGGGCCACATGTCAGTATGGGTTCTGAGTCAAAAACTGGGGTCACCATCCATCACGTGTAGATTGTCAGGGCACCACTGGTGCTCTTCCTATGCTGGTGGCAGATGTCACCGGCAGTGATGTCCTCCTATTGTCTGATTCTGAAGTCAAAGACCCACCAGAAGAAGCTGTGCCACATTTATTTGAACCGAATGGATAACCAGTTGCAAAACAACCACCACCACCAACTTGCATATTTTATGGACACCCAGGGACTCAGGAAACTCATGCTCCCAGATTAAAAGGAAGAGGACAACCACACCCTTCTTCCTGAACTCCACTGCCTGCTGGTTCCCGTGCCCAGCAGGCTCTGGATGGATCCTGCCTGCATGACCGCTGCAGAGCACCGCTGCATGAAGGTCTGCGTTCCAGCTTTCACATTTGGTTTACGTAGATCTGGATCCTGGGTGCTCAGGGTGTTGTTTTCCGTTCCATTCTTCCTCACAACTCTCTTCTCCAGGCTGCGCTGGGTGAGACAAGTGCTTGGCTGGCATTTGATGTGGAGAACTATCTGGAAGCTCCATCTCAGAAGGAGGCTTTGGGCAGAGAATGGCTGCTGAGATAGGGATGCATCAAAGTCCCATTTCCATTAAGCCTTCATGGTACAAGTCTGTTTCTTGCATTCCTTTCTCTCTCTCTCTCCTGTCCAGGGCTGACCACCTTTACAAGTGCTGATGAGGTAGCTCCTGTGATAAGAGTGAGGTTTTATGCATCAAGGGCAAAGAGGCACCGTCAAGATGTATTGGAAGAGATGGTCAACTTCAGGGCACCTACCTCAGTGCCAGAGGGGAAATAGTCCTAGATAAGAAATGCAAATTAAAACCCTAATGAGATTCTACTATCTACCTGCAGAATGGCTAAAATGACAAAAGACTGATCACGCCGAGTTGACAAGGATGAAGGCTATGTCGAATTTTCCTACATGGCTGATAAGAGTGTAAAGTGGTACAACCACTTTAGGAAATCACCAGGACCATCTAGAGGCAAACATATACCTCCCCTGTGGTTCAAATAGTCTATTCCAAGGTCGTTCACCAAGGGAAGCAAGTGCTCATGTCCACCAAAACACAGATACAGATTCATGATGGGAAGTTAATGGAAACTCTCCAAGTGGATGAGCAAACTAAGCAGATAGGTAAATTGGATGTTACTTGGGCAGTGGGATAGTGTGTGGAAACAAAGAAGAAGGAACTACTCCTATATGCGACAACATGAATGGATCACAGATGCAGTACGTAGCAAAAGACGTAGAAGAGTCCACATTGCAGCATTCCATCTGTGTGAAATTCAAGAGTAGGCATAACTAGCTTATGGTGATAGAAGTCAGATTGTAATTTCCTCTGGGGAAGGGAATGGACCATGAAGGGGAATGGGGAGCCTTTGGGGTGTGGAAATATTATATCACTATGTCAAAATTCATGCATTTGCTTAAGGCTTATGTAGTTCAAATTCTAGATTTCCACAAATCAGAAGGAGGAAAAAATAAAACACAAAACAAAAGTCAGGGGTTGGGCGAGAAAGCCTCCCGTCATGTCCTGGTAATATGTCCCATACTTCTGACACTCGGGACTTGGCTTCTATATCTGAACTTCGGATACCAGCTTGCTTTGTGGCCTCTGCTCTTCAGTGTCTCACAATATCTCCTCTGCTGCTTTCTTAACAGCTTAATGTTCAAAATGCACTGAGCCTGTCACCAGTCTCTGATATTTGTGTGATTATAGGTACACATTCGGATTTGCCCAAGTTCAAGTTGAACTTCTGCTGTCAGAGTTTTCTTGCACCAAAAACAGCTCAGTCATGGCCTGCCTTTCCCATGTTCCAGCCCCAACACTTGATATTCATTGGTGATGGGCCTAGGGACTCCACCTTTCTTGTCCTCCATCAGTGCCCTCTGCTGCCACCGAGTCCAAGGTCAACTGCAGGAGGATCCTTCCAGGTCATTATATACTCTATTAGTGATCAGATAATATCTCTCATGAGATAGTCTACAGAAAGCCATCTGCACTCCTGTGGGCTAAGCTAGAAGTTGCTTTAAGTCCTGGAATAAAAACAGACTTTCTTGTATCCTTTCTTCTAGACTAGAGATGGAAAAACTTCACAAGCACTAACCTGTCCTCAACACCTTCATATTCCATGGCCGACATCAGTAATCGACTGTAGCACTTTTTAAAATAAGTCTGAATGGAAAAGTATTCCCAGGAAGCTAAAGATCTAAAGGCTGTGTTTTGGTCTATAGAAAGAGCTGTCCTATCATCTAACGTCCCAGCTGGGGCAGTACCTCTTCCCAGCAAAGGGCACTTGTAGGTCTCTTGTATACCAGTTGCAGAGGGGATAGGAGAGATGGAAGTTCTTCGTCTAGTTCTCCAGATGAAGATGAGAAAAGGAGGATTTGTCTGCAAGAGACTTATTAAGAAAATGCTCCCAGGTTATGGAAGGGGACAGAGGTGATATAAGTGTGAAATCTCAGGCAAAAGGCCTCCAGAGGTGACCTCCTTCTGATGGCTGGGGGAAGCCTGGAGTGTGAGCTGCTCTGGAGTGCCCAGGCGGGGTGGGTTTGTGTATCTCCACCCCCACTGGTCAGGTGCCTCCCTGGGAGAGGTGGCTCTTAGGGTTCCCCTGGCTGGCAGCATGGGGTAAATGTTCCAGTAGCACCAGGGAAGTCTGATGAACTTCGGATATGCATGTGGAAGCAAAGGCATGTCCAACCTGGGGCACAGAGTAAAATATCACTTTCTCGGTTACTACTTAAGACAGAACCAACGAGAAAGATGCTGTGTGTAGCACTGTGGTCCTTCATCCTTCCCCTCTGTAGAGGGAAGCGGGAGGAGCAAGGAGGCTGTTCAACCTCCTCATGTCAGGGCCAGCCTGACCCCAGGGTCGTCATCTCTAGTGGACAGAAGAGGCGTGACGGGGCAGGGACACTGTAGATGCCACCATTATGTGGATGTACCACGATCTCCTGGGGAGGCTGCTGGCTCCCACCGCTCCCATGACACTAGAATCATGTTCCCTTCTGTTCTCATAGTGCTGTGCAGTTGCCGAGTCCTTCCGTGGGCTGACTGTATTTTCACACCCTGTGGGGAAGGCAGGGACCTTCATTTTCATCAATCGTGTAATACAAAGGGCTGATGCTTTCTCCAGGGTGCTTTGTTCTGCTTCTCCATTTCATATTTTTGCCTAGCAATGACCCTAATTATACATATCCACAGCTGAGCTGGGGGGTAAGGAGCAGGTGCTGATCACTCTCCTTTAACCAGGTCTCTCCTTGCTCTAAGTAATAGAATCATGTTTTTCTTTTTTTCAGAGAGGTGTGGAGTCTGGATACCTGGCTCAAGTTCCAGCTCAGCCACCTGTGGGCTGTTAAAATTCTTCAACTGCTCTGGGCCTCAGTTTCCTTGTTTGTAGTATAAAGAGGTAGGCCTAGATTACAGTGCCAAACCTGGCTTGGAAATTTGTGTGCACACATGGCTCCAGGTTTATGGGAATCGTGTTTCTTTGTTCATTAGGAACAAAGAGCAAAGCTTACGTTTTAAAGGTTGTTACTATATTGTGACTTAGATATCTTAATTTTTAGGTAACATTTTTCTTTAAGAGGAGGGAGATGGCTAGTGTAGGACACCTTCTTTTTTCTTTTCTTTCCTCCTCCCTCCCTCTCTCTTTCTCTTTCTTTTTTAAACATTAAAGCCTCTGTCTTCAGGGAAGAAGAGGCTTTTGGATGTGTTGGGAGTGTTTCGAATCAAAGCCTGCCATGGGCTGGAGAGCTATAGGTTTCAATAAGCACCTCCTTTCAGTAATTTCAAGAATCTCACTTATAAGGATAATGAAATCTTCAGAAACCCTAGGAGACATACCAGGAAAAATATGACTCATCGGTGGAATTTTCCTAAATGCTGTCCTGCCCCCCTCGACCATTTGTCTATCAGGTGGGTCTCCTCTGCAGATTCCAAAGATGTCTGCAGCCTGATTGGATCATTTGGGAGCCTGAGCACCTTGGCAGCTTGATCTTCCACCCTGTAGCTCCCCCTGCCAGCGCCAGGCCTGCGCTCGGCCACCCTGGCTCCTGGGGCCCTAGCTGCCCGCATGGGCTGGTGAGTCTGCTCTTGGCAAATGTGTCCACCGAAACCAGGAAGTGCTGGTTCCCTTTCACCTCATTCTCCTAGGTTGCTTAATAAAGATGAAGGTTCGAATGCACCATTCTGGGACGGCATGTGTAGGCTTCTTTTAGATGTGGAATCTGAGCTCTGGGGTTTACAGGCCTTGGTTGGGTGGTAAATGCCCCGCAATCTGTGTGTGCAGGCCCTAACACGCCGAAGGTGCCCTGCTTCTACTTGGGAGGGAGGCGGTGAAAGTCGACTTCGTCCCTTTTATAGGTCTTCTTGAGATATTGCCAACATTCATTCCAAGCTATTTAACGATTAAGAAATACATTTTTTGAGAACTTGATTTGATGTAATTTCAGGAATAGACAAATAGATTAAAAAAAAAAAGACAATGTAAAATCCTAAAAGACCCAGTTGAAAGAATGAGTCGATGTTTAATTAAAAGCAGGGGGCACGGAGGCATTCTGCACATTTTCGAGGATCAAGTTACCTGGAAAGAAAGGAAAATTGTGGGCTGGCTATAATATAAACAGAAAGGAGAGTTCAATGAGGACCTTAAGAAATTAAAATCAAAGGGGACTCTTCAAAAAGAGTGTCCATCTTGAGTATTAACTTCCAAAGTTGAAATGAAAACAATCTTAAAAACTTAAAAACAAAAAACCAAAACAAAACAGAAGAGGCAACCGCAGCTGGGCTTGCTGCAGATCTCTTGGCCTCCGCTTTTGGTGGGAAGCGACGGTTTCCCATCGTTCGATTGCTGGGTGTAGCGTTTATCCTCTGCAATGTGTATCTAGGATTTTCACAACTAGGGTTTTCACAACTCAATGTGTCACAGTTAAAACACACTGAGTTGTAACCAGGAGGCTTGGGTTCTTGCTCATGTATCTCTTTCTTGCACATTGCAGGACTCGGGGAAAAATCTCTATTTTTCTGAGACTTAGCTCTCTTGCTATGAGACCCTTTACAGTGCTGCCCAAGGGGACTTTCTGCCCTCATGGGTATGTTCTATGTCTGCCTTACAATATGGAGCCACTATCCAGTGACTATTGAGTCCTGGAAAGCTAGTTAGCATGACCGAACATTAGAATTTCAACTTTATTTAATTTCAATTAATTTTCATTTACATTTCAATAGCTGCACATAGCTGATGTCTTAAATGGTGTCTGAGTCCATTTTTGTATTACTTTGTCAAAGTACCCGAGGCTGAATACTTTATAAAGAAAAGAGATTTATTTGGCTCATAATGCTGATGGCTGGAAAGTCCTGGTTTTTGGCAAGAAACTTCTGGCTGTATCACAGCATGGTGGATGAGCGGGTGTGTGTAAGGAACATGTACAGAAGCGAGAGGGAGCGCTGAGGAAGATACACTGTCCTTGTCACAACTTACTGTTGGTCCAGCCAATCCTGTCTGGCAAGAACTAACCCACTGACAGTAGATGGGCATTGATCTCTTCCAAGGGTGCTGCCCTCAGTGGCTTAATAACCCTCCACCAGGCTCTACCTCTCAATACCATCACATTGGGGATCTTGTTGCAGAACTCAGATCACAACTGCACCGCAGCAGATGGTGGCTGAGGTCCCTTCAAGCCCTAAAATTCTATGATTCCATCCTCCGATGCTCTGGCTGGCATTGCTGATAAATCACCAATGGTTGTCACACTGTTATTGAGGTCCACTTCTGAACAAAAGTGAGTAAGAGGAGTCCTTGTTCCTTAAGAGCTAGCAGTCTTGTGGGAGAGAGCCATAAACTTCTAAAAACTGTAGGACGTTAAGGTTGAGACTCCTGGGAAGCGGAGCCAGGCTTCACGAGGCTCCGTTACACGTGGCATCTGATGCTGGCTGCACGAGGCTGCACTGACAGGCAGCGTATTCCGGCTATGTCTGGCCCACTTTTCCTCTATAACCTCAGAAGCTAAAAGTAGCCTGGAGTTTTGCCAGTTGCTGAGTCAAAACTTGGTTATTTTTAGCTTTGGAAGCTTGAAACCTAGTTAGAGAAAATGACCTAGAGGAGAAGGACTGAGGGATTTGGAGTTCCACTCCGCAGAACGCGTATGAGGTGCCTTTTGAGTGTCAGACGCTGGATCAAGCATGGGCATAGGGCCACCCGAGTGACAGGCACAGTGCATCCTTGCTTTTGGAAGCAGCTGGCATGGTGTTCTCCCGGAGGAGGCGGACAGCATGAATAAATGGCGACAACTTCAGATAGCGTTAAGGGGAAAAGCAGATGGTGGCCACTGATAGAAATAATGGTAATTACTAAGAGCAGGACAACCCGGTCAAGTCAGCTGGCCTGCAGTTTGTGGTCTCTGACCAGCTAGGGGGATGGAGACAGTGGACTTGGAGGAGAAACAGTTCCAGACCTGCTGTGCTGCTCGCTTGGGTGTGCACTTAGGAAGCACAAGTGTGTACTGGGGACAGAAAAAATCATGTGTCTGAAAGGGCTTGATAACGAGTTGAGCTCCAATGGTCAGGTGTAGTGATTTCCTGGGCTCCAAAATCTCCTTGTAGATAGCAATTAGCTACTTGGGGTCCTCTCATCCAGCCCTTAGGAAGGAAGAGATGATCTGGGTGAGGGACTGAGAACATCTGGAGGAAATCTGAAGGATGCTGTGGGGCAAGGGCTTTAGGTTTTGGCTTCCTCAGAAGCAGCTGTGCCAGCTAAGAAGCCAGCCCACTTGAGCCCGACCCTGATTTAGCTAGAGCCACCTGATCTGAACTATCTTCTATGTCGGATGTACGTGTAAAGTATCATTAAAAGTATATACTGTGGGGCTGGAGCGGTGGCTCAGCAGTTGGAGTACTTGGCTGATGTGCACAAGGACTCAGGTTCAAATCCCAGCACCCCATACACAACTGAGTGTCAGAGAAACAAAGTCCAGATGAAAAAATAAAGTTGATTCTTTCTTTCTCTCACTCACTCTCTATCCCTCTCTCTTTTTAAAAAAGTATGTTTTGTTGATTTAAAAAAAAAACTGGTTGGTTTTTGCTGACAGTGGGTGAGCTCTAGGGGCTGGGGTTATGGAGCATCTGAGCAGCTCAGGCCAACTTCGCCCTACTTTGGGACTTTGCTTCTTCTCGGGACAAGGTGAGTGTGCAATCTGGGGGGTTCCTGGGACAGGATAGGAGAAGGATGTGGCTGATCAGCCACCTGACCCTTATTTACAAAGTACCCATGATTCGCACTGTGTTACCAACTCCATCTTGGGTCTAAGAACAAATAAAGTTGGGAACAAGTGGTTATCAATTATTTCAAATTCTGAATATAAGCCTCGAATCCCAGCACAGTAGGTTGGAAAAGCCCTAAACGCCTTTCATTATCAATGCCCTAGCGCAACAGACAAGGAAACAAAATGTGAGAACGGGAAGGGCCTTGCGCAAGGTCCCAGGGGTCCTGGTGGCAGGGCTCTGATGATGGTGATCTGGATCTTCCTGCAGGAGCAGAAACTTCAGAACTAGGAGAGGGTGAGGCTGAGGTCCTTTCCTGCAGGGCACCCCATCTCTGGTCTACCTCCCATTGCCCTCTCTACCTGCTTGGCCCTCATGTGTAGGGCCACCCTTGTCCTGTGGGTTCCATTGGCTTCAGGTAGAGGGAAGGAGGAGACCTGAAGGGAGGGCGCTGGGAGAGGCCAATGCGCTTGCTCACACTGCTCTGTTGCTGTAGGGTTGCTACCAGGAGGCTGCAGGCACCAAAGGCCACAGCTCCCAGCACGGAGCTCCTGCCTTCTTTGGATGTGACACCCATGCACATTATCACACCCTCTGGGGCCTGGGTGTGATAATGGCATCCATCGTTATTAGCCTTGGGCACTGTGCCTTCCCTTGTGGCTTTTCTACGCTTTCTACAGTCCTTTGTAATTATTCTTACTTTGTTAAAATCTTGGATTGTGCTCTTCCAGAGCTTGCCTTCCTTCACAAAGCATTTGCTGTCCCCCATCAGAAGCCGCTTTGAGATCTGTGAGTCTTCACTAGTCCCTGTTCATCAGCCCACCCAGAGCCATTAAGAGCCTGGCCCCGGCTGCCTATAAGAGGTGACAGTGGGGTGACACCCAGGCAAAGTGGACAACACAAAATTTGTTTCTGCGGTTGTAAAACAAAAACAGAAAAAGCAAAATAGCCCTAATTAATTAAAGGAGTAGAAAAGAGCCTCTGGGACGTGGCAGGGGCTGACAGCCTCCCCTGGATGATTTCATCTGGTGGCGAAGGTTCTGTCAATACGACAGGCTGCCCGGAACTACACAGGGTCTCTGCTGAGAATGTTTTTTTCCCTCTGAGTTGCACAAGCTCAGACTGGAGTGACAGACGCCACGCTGCAGCTCTGTTGACCTACTTCCCGGCTGGCTCTCCAGCCAGCAGCCCATGCAGCATCCATTTTAACCAGCTTTTCAAGGTCAAGGCTTTTGCTTGACACAAAGCCAGGTAGCACCCATTGTCCTGTTTACTAAAATTTCAGCATGCCTTTCTTCAGCAGAGTAAGAAGTGTGGACTGGGCTCCTGTTTAGGACAGATAACAGATACAGGTGCTTTGAGACTAAAGTAGCTACTGAGTCTGAAATTCAGGTGCTTAAAAAGCAGGTTTTCCACTATTAAGGAACCCCGGAGCAAGACCAAAATTCAGACAGTGAAGGATTTAGGCCGTCCCAGCGGACAGCCATGCTCCCTATTTTTAATTTAATTCTTTTTTTTTTTTTTTTTTTGATGCAGACAAATGTATGCTCCACCCAAACACAATGTCTTATTTTTCACTTTTATGAAAAAAATCATACTAAGGTAGCTCTTCACAGACAGAAAAGTACCTGCTTTGTGTGTCTATTACTGTACCTTTCATCTCGACAGGCTTTGTGAGAAGCTTCTAGCTGGAACTGGAGTCTCCTCTGGTTTGATAAAGATAAATTGTATTCAGTGAGAAAGAAGGAGGAAAATTTTCTTGATTATTCTCTAAATAAAAAGTCGGGGGAGATGTGATTTTTTTTTCTCCCTAGTACTTAAAGAAGTTAGTCCCCCTTCAAAATGATCGTATTTTTCTGTTTTTGTTGTTGTATTTTTGTGTGTGTGTGTGTGTGTGTGTGTGCGCTGCTCAGTACACTCAAGCTGTTTGATCTTGAAGAGAAGCAAGTTCCATCTTGGGTTCGGAGAGCTCTTGAGAGAAGAAAGAGGGCACAGCACATTTACCACCCACACGTGTTCATCCTCAGCGATCAGACATGGGTGTTGCTGGGTGGTAGTCTCCAGCCTGCCCTATGGAGTGGATATCAGCCTTCCTCCTTGCTAATTGCATGGGTTTTGACAAGTTACTTACATTTTTCATCCCTTTGTGTCCTTATCTGGAGCATAGAGATAATGATAGTATCCTTACAAGATGTGTGAGAGGTAAATGTAATGTATTTCAAGCACGTTAGTTTTGTCTTCATCTCTTTGGGCTGCTGTAACACAATGCCAGAGACTGGGTAATTTATAAACAACAGAAGGTTATCAACCTACATTTTTGGAGGCTGGGAAGTCTGTTAATGAGCACCAGGTTGGATGTCTGGTGAGGGCCCGTTCCTCGTACAAGGTACCTTTTCACTGTGTCCCTACACGGTGGAAGGGGTGAAAAAGTTCCTTTATATTTCTCTCATGAGGACACCAATTGCTTAAAGGGCAGCATCTCTTGATCTAATCACCTCCCCAAAGCCCCACCTCTTATTACTGTGGCACTGAGGATCAGATTTCAACATATGAATTTTGGGGAGATGCAAACATTCAGACCCCAGCCACTTTTGATAAATGTTAATTATTTACCAGAAGAAGGTTTGAAAGTCAATCAGAAACCTAGCTGTGAGTGCTGCAGGTGCCCATGGCCGTGTGGTTTGGGGTCCAGAATATTCTGACCTTGTCATTTTACTCCATGAGCATTGTGAATACAAACATTCTAATAGGATCATATCAATATGAGTTGTTTTTAAAAAAGCATTTTTCTTAAGTAACCCCACTAATTCATTTTAACTTCCCAATTAATATTCTGATAGGTACAGTAAACACTTTTTGACTTTTTCTATTTTTAATGAAAATATTTTCATTTGGATCAGAGACAAAGAAAGTCAGAAAAGGAAAAAGAGAAAGGGAGACAGAGAGGGGAAGGAGGAGACAGAAGAAACAAAGAAACATGAAGGAATAGACATGCAAACACGCGGACACAAAGACACAGAGAAAAATGCAGAGACAAAGAAAGACTTGGAGAAAGTAGGGGATTTACGGTGGCAGTCACACAAAGAGCACGGGAAACAGAAACACAAGGGAAGGAGCGTCTCGCACAGATGCAGGGCGAGAGCACACGTGCCCGTGTGCACACCCCCTAGCAAGGAGACAACAGTTTTCCGGCGCATCCTCTGCTAAATCTTTGGACACAGGAGGATCAACATGCTGTCAGGATCGAATCATGGTGTGGACCCATCTGTGGGATCAAAATGACCGGGTTAAGGTCAAATATGTAAAGTGCTTCTCACAGAGCTGAATGAGGGGAAGTTATTCATTTTAACAGAATCTTCTTTCAGTCCAGAACCCCTTTGTGTTTGGGGGATGGCTTTCATGGGGCCTTGCAGATGGATTTCTTCCTTCTGGGGTGGGTGTCTTCTGATTCCAGGTCCAGGAGGTCCACCGGAGTGTTACCACTCTTTCTTTTTGTTTCTGAGCTCCATTTTGGACAGACAAGATGTAGCTAATATTCTCTCTCACTAGGAAGCCAGTAAAAATTTGCAAGGGGAGGGATGGGGGATGGTGGATAAAAGAATTTGGTAGAACAGACAGAAATAAAATGTCCACGTCTGGGTACCACGTATTGTGGCCTCATACTAAGCAGTGTTTTATAGAGCTGTTTCAGGATCTCAAAATCCTTATGGTTTCTTAAATCCCAAGGAAATGGGCTCAAAGACACAGAGAATGTAAACTAGATCTTTGAAATTCCCTGTGGTTATTCTCTAGAAACTTCTCTCTGCAGAAGTGCCTTCTGATTGACAAAAGCTTGCTTTTACATCCACAATCTCACCCTGTCAAGGTCTAGTCTAAAATCACCCTCCGAGAATATTGTGCACTGACATTTTTTTTTAAAACCCAAATCCTCTCGATTTATGCATTTAATTTATTGTTCTTCTCTGTCAGAGCTTTCCTTTGTATAAAACCAAATCCCAATTTTGAGCGTCTATCGCACACCACTAAGCCATGATGTTGGATGGCATTTTTTAATTTAGAGCTTGAAATTCCCAGAGTTTACTTTCAAGTCCCTTGTCCTTTGGAAATTTATATAAAATCACCCCCCCCCATCCTCCTACTTTCTTTTCCCTTTGGAAGCAGTTAATTAATTTCATTTCTCAAAGATGCTTTCTTTCCTTAAGTAGTTCAGTCTGGCTAGCCTTCCTCTGGGTATCGCTTTTCGCCAGTACTTCATGCAGACTCATTCAGAAATAGCTCATGGTGGGCCAGTTGTCTGTGTTTGGTAGGACAATTGCTTATGAGGTCAAGGTCTGTGTGCATCACTCACGAGTGTCTGATTTGGGCCATGCACTCAGGAAAAAATAGACCCAGATTCTGCAAACTCCCACTCTGATTGCCAAAGTCCCAGCAGATGGGACTGAAGGCATGGACCCTGGGAGGGATCTGAAACTAAAAAACATGAAAGCTGTTGAATAAGACCAAGCCAGTGCCTTGGACAGGGGAGGAGACACCAGGAGAATGTGCTCCTGCCAAGCCAACGGGACTAGAAATGGGGGATAGAACCAAGAGGCTGCCACCAGACAGAGAGCAGATCAGAAGGGATTAGGGTGAGTTGGTTCCAGGAGCCTGCTGTGAGCACTGTGGGGGTGCTGACAGCTCAGATTTATGGCCAGGCAGGTATACAGCACAGGGGATGTAGTGCAGGTACCAGGCTGGATTAAAGGTGCACCCAGCAGCCCTCAGGCCTTTCGTACAGTAAGGTCTGGAGTGGGGGCAGCTTCATTGCACTCAGAGGAAGAGACACAGCCTGGCCCATTCACACCCAAGGCCTAGTAGCTTGGCTTCTGGGCCATCTCCTTTGTATGACAGGAGCCAGAAGAGGTGCCTGTGATAATCCAGTGTTTCCTTTTTTTGCCTCCTGCAGTCTCCTGTCTTGGGCTGAAGGCTGATTTGAGGTTTTGGGGAGAACACAGGTGTAGGTGGGCTGAGATGGCAGGGAGAGGTGGCTGCAAAGATGAGTGTGCGAGGATGGTGTGGCTGGGGTAAAAGTCAATGTGGTCGTTTGCTGGTGTAACTTAGGGTGATCCAAGAAGTACCTGTGCGTGTTGGGCAGAGGCAGATAGTGAGGTCTGACCTTGGGAATTACGGAGCTGATGGAAGCGGACAATCTGGGGTAGACGTTTATTGTGTTGGTGAATGCATCTACCATTATCAAAATTACACGGTGGCCTTAGAAGGGTGATAGCTCCATTAGAAAATCTGCAGTGATGGTTTTCAAGGGCTTTTCAGGTTTCGTGGGGGTTGTGGCACATACTGTTCCTAGTAGGTAATATCTTAGTGAGAATTGCACAGGCATTGTGGGGACCCCAGGGAGCACCCTGCTTTTGTTCACCCCCTGAACCCTGGCCACTTCCAGGCCTTATGTCAGACCTCTGCTAGGGCACGTGGAGCCGGATATTGGGCAGACCGAGGTCTTCTTGTAGAGGGGATAAATTAAGGGCATGCCCAGAACACCTCCAGCTATGGCAGGCCCGACTGGGGATAAGCACTCCCTTCCTTTCTTGTTGAATAACTTAATTAATTTCACCTGTGGCTGGACTGCGGCACCATTTTCCCCAGGCCGAGAAGTCTTTGGAGTAGGGTGTTCTGCTGTTGCTTTATAAAATGAGAAATCGTCTTCCAGTTTGAATGTGAAGCATGAAAAATAATCCCACCTCACTTGAAGGCCCAGGAGTAAGAGAGCTAGCACTCTGAAAGAAAGCCAGCTTGGGGCATGGATGACTTGGGTCACAGATGGCAGATAAGGAAGAGGTGCTTTACCAATAGAAAAGGCAGAAATGACAGCCCGAGTTCTGAGCACCGGAGAGGCTAGGTGAAGGCACAGCAGCTGGGTCTGTGATGTTCCAGGTGGGTCCTGCCAGAATGTCAGCAATGCCAAGGTGCCAAGTGGGTGAGAGCCACCTTGGATGCCCAGGCCCGGTGGATCCCAGACAGTCGCAGGTGCAGTAGCATCACACAGCACAGAAGGATCACCTGGATGAACCCAGCAGACACATTTCTCATGGGACAAATTCAGATAATTGTTTCAGGCCACTTCCTTTGGGTGGGATATTGTGCAGCAACAGATGACCGTAAGAAGAAACAAGCCCTTTGTTGAATCTACTACTGGAGTTGACAAAATATGTCTCAAGGACCAAATCTGGCCCATCTACCTTTAAAAAAAAATTTTTTTTTTTTAGAGAGAAAGACAGTGAGAGAGAGAAAGAGAGAGACAATGAATCAATTTTTTTTATTGAGTTTTTTTTTTTCACATGGCTTTTGTTGCTCTGATACTTAGTTGTGTAAGTGGTGCTGGGGTTTGAACCTGTGTACTTGTGCATGCCAGGCAAGCACCGTAACTGCCGAGCCACCTCTCCAGTCCCATGTCATCTACTTTTGCAAGTAAAGTTTTATTGGAACATAGGTCCATTTGTCTAAGTGCGGCCTATGGTTGCTTTTGCATGACAATGACAGTGCTGAATACTATGTATCTTGCAGAGACAAAATTTTTACTCTCTGGTCCTTTATAAAAAATGGTTTTTTTGATGTGCAATCTGTTACACTAATCTACAAAAAAGTGAAAAATACACAGACTGATCTTAAAATGGAGTAGAAAATCCCATGAACAAAAGCAGTGGGTATACAGGAAATGGCTTTTCTCAATATGGAAAATGGCGTGTCTTAGTCTCTGAGCTGTAACAATGGTGCCTTTTCCTACATCCCGTCTTCCTAGTACCACAGAGCAGCATAGAGGAGGTCTATGGCAGGTTAGGTCACTTTTTAGCAAAAATCCCATCTCCCTTCTCTGCTTCCATGGGACAAGCACGTTTCTCTTCCCCTCTGATGGATTTGGCCATGAAACTTGTTTTGGCTGGTGGAATGTGAGAGACTGTGACATGAGGAAAGGTTTTAAATGCATCTGTGCAGTTGGACTCAACTTCTTGGGCCCCTGCAGTCTGCCATGAGAAGAGCATGCTCCAGGCAGCTGTAGCTACGTCTCAGATGAGTGACCACCCGGCAGAACTAACCTGGCCTGTGTCTTCCTTGCAGATTGGTCCAGATCCAACTGAGTCTTGCAGAGCAAAAGCCATGAAAAGTAATTATTTCTTTTTGCTTTTCCTTCAGTGATTTATAACAGCAGTTATGCTCTTGTTAGTCACTGGAAGTTTTAGAATTGTTTGTTACACAGCATCTGTGCAGCCATAGCTAACTGATAGAGCATAGGAAGCATAGAAAGAGAGAATAATCTGTGTATAGAGACGCCCCTGGCCCATACAGCTTCTTTGTGAAAATTAGAAAAAGTGGTCCTCTGTCACAGTGCTTTATTCCCATCTCTCAGAAAATTGCCATATAATGATTATGCTATGACAAGACACTTAATTGCTAACATCATAGATCTAATAGATAGACTAAGCTCTAAGACCCATGAAGTGAATGTCACCGAGTCAGAGCTGTCACCTGTGTACAGTGCACAGCATACACAACCGTGAATTATTGCTTTGTATTGTGAGAGAGCTGAATGATTTGGATTTTCTAGAATTTACTGTTGTATGTAGGAGGCAGATAGAAGGGATGGGTATCACTGAAGACATTAATTTGCTGAGCCTTATTATTTTCGAATGGCAGAGGTATAAATTATTTTGTGTTTTTCTTTGCTTTTCTTCATGGAAAAATTATAATCCCTTTCCTTGCAGGTTAGAATCTGGGACTAGTGTTTTCAGAAAGGGAGGAAAGAAAAGCCTGTTAAAAATATTCCATGATTACCACAATTTATTGCTGGTAATATTTTATACTAGCTGTCTTTTCATTTGGCAAATGCAGAAGCAAAACCTTTCTTCTTTGTTCCCTTTCTCTCCTTTATTTCCCTGTACGGCGAAGAAGGATATGTAGACCCTAGTTCAGTGGAGAGTCAGAACTGAACTGGGTGTGATTAGATTATTTTTTCCAAATGACTTCTCCAAAATGAGTTTAGTTTGAGGAGTGTAACTTTCCAGACTGCTTCTTCTATTTAACTTGTCTTTGCATCTTAAAGCCCTGATAAGTGCATGTCACACATGGTAGTAGAAAAACCTAGGTTATGTAGAAAAAGAAGAGGCTAGAGGAAGAGGAAGAAGAGGAGAAGGAAGAACAGGAGGAGGAGGAAGAAAAGGAGGAGGAGGAGGAGGAGGAAGAGGAGATGGAGGAGAACGAAGAGGAGGAGGAGGAGGAGGAGGAAGAGGGGAAGGAGGAAGTGGAGGAGGGAGGAGGAGGAAGAAGAGGGGAAGGAGGAAGTGGAGGAGGGAGGAGGAGGAAGGGAAGGGGGAGGAGGAGGGGGGAGAAGGGAAGGGGGAGGAGGAGGAGGAAGTGAAGGAGGAGGGAGGAGGACAGGCAGGAGGAGGAGGAAGGGAAGGGGAGGAAGAGGAAGAGGAGGGGGAGAAGGAAGGGAAGGAGGAGGGAGGAAATGTGCTTTGAATTCTGGGCCCTCAATTTACTAATGACTTGAATTTCAGCCTCATTTATTAAATCCCCAAACTAATTCCATTCCAAAGAGTAGTTATAAGGATCAAATGAGGTCATGTAGAAGAATAATCTAGAAGAATGTGCTACATAGTAGGCCCTTGCTGTTGGCATCTTTTCTGCTTTTTTCAGAGCAAAGGACAATTTTGCAAGGTGAAGGCACACACCTTCTCATATTCCCTTTCTCGTCTTTGCTGTCTTTTCAGCTAATTTCTCCACCCGCTGTCTTCGTGCCATCATCTTGTGAGTGCCAGCATGTGCATTTTGTTAATATAAAGTTGTGAAAACAAACGCCTGATTGTGGCACGCATGTTCCTTGTTCAGTTAGGCATATGCGAGCCCCTGGCACATCTGCATCTCTTCCTAGGTCATAAGGCCCAGGAAAACAGGGACTTGTGAGTCTTACACTGTGTGCCAGGGCCCTGCCAGATCCTGTGAATAAGCACGGATGCCTACTGAATGCAAATTGTGTCACACAGTAGCGAGTGAAAGCGGAAGTGTATCACATCATGATTATTGTGTCATCTATCCCTGGAACATATTTTTATCACTTGTGAACCATCCATATGTCTGGGTCTTACAGCTAAGTGTAGAAGTGGTGATATTATTGGAGGTTTACTTAGAGAGAAAATGCAAATGTTTCTTAGGACTCTTTTCTTTCTTTCTTTTTTTTTTTTAGAGAGGGAGAGAGAGACAGAGAGAATCAATTTTATTTAGTTTTTCATACGGTCTTCTTGCTCTGACACTTCTTCATGGTGTACATGGGTGCTGGGGTTCGAACCTGTGTCCTTGCGCATGCCAGGCAAGCGCTGTAACTGCCGAGCCACTGCTCCTGCCCCCTTAGCATTCTTCTTCAAGCTCCTGGGTCAGCTTAAGATCTCCTGTAGAAAAGGTAAATATACGTATAAACTGCTGTGTGTGACTGCGGCTAAGTTCCCAAAACTGATTTTAGAATGTTGTGCTACTCAAAGCTACCATTTAAAAATTTTATTGCTTCAATTTTCCTTAAGTAAGTGTTTTGTAAATTTGAATTTAAAAATTGCAGTATTAGCAGTATTGGTATTTTTTATGTTCTGTTTGTTGAGGATCTTGATGAGATTTAAATTAAGTACACAGCTGTCACACATCTGTTTAGGTAGTTGCTTTCTCGGGATCCAGTTTTAGTCTTGACATAAGTTATCATCTTTGGCCTCCTGAAAAGTCCCCTCTGGTGTGATGGTTGGCGACTTAGCCCATTTATTCGTTGTTTCACTGCTCCCAAACCAAACGCATCCCACAGCTCCTGAGTACAACAAAACCCAACTCCACGGCAGACCCTTTGACTGTGTTTTCTCTAAGCTAGCAATCACCCCCTCAGGGAAGCCTACGGGATGGCATTCTGGGCCTTATGAAGGTGTACTCCCTCAGGTACTCTCTCTCTCTTTCCCTTGTTCTCCGCTCTCTCTGAATGTGTTCCCTGCACAGTCATGCCCCACCTAGAGAGCTGTTATCTTGGCTTACAACCCCTCTCAAGACCCAGTTAAACAGAAACAATAAGATTGGAAACCATACCACCACAAGGTCTGAGAAAACCCTTACAAACTTCTGTAAAAGCTAGATAGCAAATCAGTTTGGCTTCGCAGGCCTTAGGGTCTCTATTGTGTTTGTTTAGGCTATTACAACATGAAAGCAGCCACATATAATAAACAAAAGTGTGGGTGTTACTGTGTTCCAATAAAACTTTATTTGTAAAAGTAGGTAGTGGGCCAGGTTTGACCTGTGGTTGCTAATCCATGGTCTACAGGAGAGAGGGAGGACTTTGTCATTTATAAACCTGGATGAGTCACTTATTCTGTCTCATCTTCGGTGTCCACATCTGCAGGAGGGCTAATAAAGCCTACCTCGAGTGTTGAAAAGGTTAAATAAGATAGAATATTAAAACACCTAGCATGGCCATAGTTTTATTTCTTGATTTTATTTCTCAAATAGATAATTCCACAATTCATTCCTCTCCTTTTTATTACCCTGATCAGAATACTTACATTACTTTGGTGCAGTTACTTGAGCTAGTAGTAAGTGTTAGTATTGAATAGTTATGAAAAAGATAACTAACTGGGGAATATGTGTTAGAAACAGTTTATTAGCTTAGTTGACACTCTGGGGGAGAAGATTCTGGAGCCAGGGCCCTCTCTCCATTCTCCCCTAACGTCTTTAATTTTGATGTGAGTTACTCCTTCACCTTTGCTTACTACCTCTCTCTCCCTGACTCAAGTTAATTAGCTCTCCACGTAGCAAAACACGGAGTCAGATTGCTGCATGCCTGCGGAATCTAGTGGAACTCACCCACCATTTGCTGAGAGGGGGTTTTGCTCCACAGGGCTCAGCAGGTGGGTGCTATGATTAGCTGGGAGAGGGCTTGGGTTGACCTAATTAGAGTTTTGGAGACAGACAGTTCTGGGATTGAGTTGTGATTCCTGTCCTAATAAGTGATGTGAATTTTGACATCATAATTCTCTTTGAGCTTTCGTTTCTTCATAAAAGTGATATCAAAGTGAGACCAGCAGAAGAAAGGGGACCGTGTACATCTTTACGTATAACCTTAATGCATCAATAAATTGTGAAAAAATTAAAAAAACATTATATGCATTATAAAAGTAAAGTAGTGATAATAATACCTATCTCACAGTATTGTTGAAATGAACTAAATGAAGTATATAAACAAAAGCTTAGACTAGGGGCTATTACATGGGGACACTGTGTCACTGGGGACCCTAGTCATTGCTCTGTCCCTAAAAGCTAGAATTGTGTTTTGTATATAAATATTAAAAATAAATAAATGATAACCATCATCATCAGCATCATCATTTTTATCATGGCACACATGGGAGCAGATGTTAACCTGTAGCTACTGTCAGGACCATTTACTATTGCTTTCAGTCTCTCCTTCTTATATGACTACACCACTGGAAATAAGTCATGCATGATTTTTCAAATGCATTGCTATTTTGAATCCCAGTTACAAACTGGGAGTGTCTGAAGCTGAGAAATTAGGGAGTCCGTCAGTTGAGTTTAAATGCCTGTTCATTTCCTAGCTGCTGTTGAGTAAACTCTTTGAGTCTGAATGAGATGGGGTTAATAAAAGTTATTGTAGGGGCTGGAGCGGTGGCTCAGTAGTTACAACACTTGCCTTGCATGTGCGAGTACTCGAGTTCAAACCCCAGCACCACATATACAATGAAGCCTTGGAGCAATGAAAGGAACATTAAAAACTAAATAAAAAACTGATTCTCTCTTTCTCTTAACAAAAAAAAAAGTTGTTTTAAAGGCCATTGGGAACATTAAGTACCTTGTAGTGCTTTAATTAATATTGGTAAAATTAATAGTCACACCTCTTTTCGTTCTCTTTTAGATGAAATAAAAACTAGGTTAAGTCTGTGCTTGGTTTACCCAGAAATTCTCCTTCATCTTTCAAAGTTGATCTCTTGGGTCATCAGAGTATAATCCCCATTGTCCATTCACATTGGGCATGAAGGACTGTGGACAATTTGAAGGGTGGGGAAGTAGAGTGGATGGGGTGGTGTTGGTCACTATGACGTGTTCAGCCCATTATTGCAAACATTTTTTTACTGGTTCTTTTTTGATATACATGACATTAGAATATGCAATGACACAGTGAGAAGTTTAGCTTGTTCTAATTCAGTCCCCAGTTTTCCCCTTCTCCTTCCTTCCTCCCATCCCCTGTTCTTTTTTACTTATATTTGACAATAGGACATTGACTTTATTGCAAACTTAAATGGTATGTCAGTCCATTTTGTATTACTGTAATGAAATACCTGTGGCAGGCTAACTTTATAAAGAAACAGGTTTATTTAGTTCAGTGCAGCATAGATCAGTCTTTTAGTAAGCACCCCTGCCCCCACCCAGATGGATACATCATCTCATGATGATGGGAGTGGTGGAGACGTGAGGGAGGAGGAGGAGATGACATCTATAGACAGGAAGCCACACAGTGATTCAGGGCTCAGGCTCACTGTTACAGCAACTCACTGTCATGAGAGCTAGGAGGCCTCTTAATCCCTTCCACTGACAGCTTATCCAATGACCCAAAAGCCTTCCATTAGGCCCTACCTCTTTCAGGTTCCACCACTGCCCACATCAGCACCGGGCGGACCAAACTTTCAACACACTAACCTTTAGGGGACACATTCAGCCCATATCCAAGCCATCATTAATGGCTACAAGATGGATTAGGGACATTATATGAATGTTACAGGTTAGACGCTCACTGCCGCATCCCTAAAACGTGACACTCTCTGAAAGAAACTTTTATTTTCCTGCTTCTGATAGAGAAATGGACATGGAGAAATATTCCTCTACGATAGTAGTTCTCAGGTGTGGTCTATTGACTCCCAGGGGTGACTGCAACCCTTTTAAGAAGTCCATGAGGTAGGAACTATTTTCATAATGATACGTTACTTGCCTTTTCCACGGTATTGATATCTGCTCTGATGATGCAATGGCTTGTGGCAGGTGACACTGCTGGAAACTCGTCACAAATGAGGCAGTGGCAGCAGATCATTCTCGTAGTTGCTGTATTCTTCACTGCCTTGCACCCAGTTTTAGAAAATGCCGGTTTCATTTCAAATGCCCTTGTTGTATATATATCACTAAAAACATTCTGTGTCAGAAAACTGGAAGTACAGTGGATAGAAAGCCCTCTGCACGCTGCAATACAATGGCTATTTTAGGAGAAAGCCCTTGTGTAGCTGCTTGAGTTGCAATTTTTTGGTCACCCTCCTTCCCCAAGAAACAACATTCCTGCCAGTGCAGTGGCTCGGGAGCCTGATGCAGGAGGATCGCCAGTTCAAAGCCAGCCTCACCAACTTAGCAAGGCTCTAAGCAACTTAGCAAGACCCTGTCTCAGAAGAAAAAATAGAAAAGGACTGGGAAAGTGGCTCAGTGGTTAAGTGCCTTGGGTTCAATCTCCAGGGCCGAATGAAAGAAGAAGGAGGAGGAGAAGGAAAAGGAGGAGGAGGAAGAAGAAACAAGACTGTTACCTGAAAGAATGACTGACATTCAAACTGTGTTATTCAGACTTGGGCATCTGACACGTATTTTCTCAAAAGTGAATGGCGTCAACCTGTCACTTTAAGAAACATACCTGTTAAAATTTTTGCAAATAATGATCTGAATCTTTCAAGTGATAGTAAAATTAGGAAAACTTCTATCTACTACTGTGAGCTTGATGGCATTCTAATATTTTAAATATGTTTTTCTGATGAGACCACAATTGAAAAACAAATGTGATTTTCTTGGTGCTATACAATGAAATGTGCTAACATTTGGAACATCTGTAACTCAGTGAATCAATCTTTTCCAAATGACCGATACATGATGTTATACAGTCTTGCATATATAGTAGATACAGTCAGAGTGTAAGACAAACCTATGAATTTTAATGTAACAGCGTATCATGAATTCCTTAATATGGCTTTAGATTCCACGTGGTAACTCACCTTTGGGAATTTACCACTTGCTAAGTTTTGGCGTAGTAGCTGAGAAGTATATCCATCATTGTCTGAACGGGCTATCAACGCACCTCTCCATTTTTCCATCACTTATACAACTGTGTGAGGTCAGGGTTTTTCACATGCTTTAACCATAATAAGATATCATGAGAGACAAAATACAAAAACACGTACGAGAACACAACTGATTGGATTAAACTAGACAGGAAAGAGACCTTTGGAAGTATAAAACAATGCAGTTCTTCTTTTACTATTTTTCATTTAGAAACTAGCATGTTTCCTAAAAATGCTGTTGATGTTGATGTAAATGTGTTTATGTTTTAAGCATATTTCTCGTTCTAATTTTAATGTGGTATATGTTTGTAGATATGGTACACATGAACAAAAGCTCTTGTGGTGCTTAATAACTATTGAGTATAAAGGGATCCCAAGATCAAATATTCAAAGGCTGCTACTTAGCACGAGAAGTTCAAGAATTCAGGAATGGTAAGTGTCGGTTACTGCTTGGCCCTGCTCAGGGAGTGCTGAGGGGGTGCTGGGGCTTTGGCAGCTGGTGCTCTGTTTAAATGGGGCAACTGGCTATCTTTCAGTACCTGCCAGTCCTACTATGGGAGAAGGTAGGCCAGGTGTTCCGTTCTTAAAGAAGAGCCTGAAGTTCAGAACTCAATGTGAAATCTCTCGCTTTTAATATTAATAGTCCATGCAAGAAATCTGTAGCACCTGTGGGGGCCAGAAGACATCTACCTGGGAAGGTGGCACTGTGATGGGACCATTGCAGGTGTCTGGTTTCTGCTTGTCTGCTGATAAAGCTGTAGGAGTAATATTTGATTACAGTGAAAAGATTTATTATTAAGGGTTTAAAGAATTAGTGAGGATTCCCAAATTCTGTGTAGGTGATAAAAAATTCTTTTAAAAATCACAAAAAGCACAAATTGCTAGAAATTTCCCCGACTATTGTCTTCAACCTGGCTGACATTGTTTCCAATCCACTGGGAGCCTGGAGAAAGAAGTGAGGGCTTTTCCTTTCTTCCTTTTAATTCCTTTTCTGAAATGAGCACTTTTTGTTTCACCCCTTGCTGTAAAGAAACCTACTCCAGACTGCATAATAGCTCTTTGTTTTATTACAGTACGGTTGTGTTCCTCTCAATGGCTTGCCTCCTTATAAATTGGCACACACATAAAAAAGTGATGCTGGGTTCCTTCAAGTTCAGCAGCTTGTACCACCATTTGTTACAAAAATGAGAAACAGCCCAAAACTAGCACAATTGGAAAATTTGCTGGGATCGCCTGAATAAAAATGCCTTTTAATTTAATATAACAGACTAATTCCAAAAGCAAACCAATTCATACAAAAGTGCTTTTTTTGTCCCTCAAGTCAAACAACTTTAGATTTGTAAAGAGTATGAAATTATAAATACTGCATATATTTAAATTTTCTTCAACGTTTTTGATCTTTTGTTTATTTAAAACAAACAAGCCCCCTTTACAACCCAACCATCAATTATATTTTACTTATAGCAATTTATGTCAATTTTTTTTTAGCACTGACATAATCTGTTTTTTTTTCCATTTGTGTGAAGTGAGTGCAAAATCAATCTTTGAGGGCTGTGGTAGGTAGAGTCAGATTTTCATGGATTTGAAATTTCCCTCTTCTATCCATATCGGATAGGTGACATGATATTGAGTAAATTTGAGGCTCTGTGAAAGTTACTTTGTCTTTTGCAAACTGGGAACGATAAGGCTGGTCTGAGCAGTAAATGTGGTCTTAGTAACAAGCATAGGCTCTGGCTGGTGGCGAAAGCAGCCGTGATAACATCACAAGAACTGGCCTGTGCTGGGAGCTAATCAGAATGGAAGAGGTATTGATTTAAATACACTCTGTGGATTGATTCATTTAATACACAACCCAGGACACAGGTGCTATAATTAACCCCAGAGATTAAATAATTGACCCGGAATGACATGGCTAGAAAATTGAGAAGCTGCTATTTGAACCCTGGCAATAGAGCTTAATAACTCTTCTCTTCCGTTTCTTCTCCATCTCACTCCCCTACACAAGCCACTGGGTGTGTGATGCTTACAGGTAACCAGGACAGGAGAATTGGTGGTGGACACATCAGCGGTCACCCGCTGAGAACACAGAGGTTGGTTGGAACCCAGCTGTGTTCTTACTTAAGGCTCATTACAATTATGATTATCACTCCGAATTTAGTAAACTTTTTAGCAATCAAATTTCAGGGATCCACTTTATGAGAAAGAACATGAAGTTTGCTCAATGGTGAATATTTATTTAGGATGAGAAAGAACAAAATCTATTTTTTAAAAGCTGATAGCACAAGCACTATGAAATCCAAAAAAATGTCTTCGCATGACAATGATTTTATAATATCATTTACCATAATGAGAGTAGAAAGATAATTTGGTTTTTTGGAATTTTTAAAAAATTTGAATAGTTCAGAAAAGTTCCTTTGAATTTCATAATTTGTTCTTGGTAATGTCATTTATATTCAGGTTGGCTGTCAGATTTGAGAAAACCACTAGTGAATTTCCTTTGTAATTGAGCTGTTACAACTGATGCAGGCGGTTTGTGGTACTGCTATGGGTTTTCCCCAATAAATCCAGGAATTCTGATAAATTCATTTCACATGTTTTCCATCAAAAAGAAAAAAAATCAATCATGCATTTATAATTGTATATTCTATTTTATTGAGTGCATTTCCTCAATAAGAGAGAACTTCTGTTCTTATTAGACATTAATAAGAACCAAATCCTCTACTTACAATTTTAAATTTCTGATGATTGGAAGAATTTTCCACAGGCTGGCTTCTGGTTCCATACATTTCGAATTATGTTTCTTCTTCAACACCCACATTCTTCCATGCTGGGTACTATGAGATCTGGGAGCATTTTGATCTGACTTCTGGCTATGGTTCTGGTCAGATTAGTTGATGTGATGGATGGGAGGGGTGCTTCTAAAAGCCATCCGTACCCCAGGACAGTGAGCAGTGGCTGATTTATGCCCAGGAATGACTGTGAGTCACTAAAACATCCCACTGAACACGAACCAAACATGTCCAAGCTCTGCCTCCCTCTAGCTAGACCTCTAACATGCATACGGAAGGCCACCCCATTGCACCTGCCTGCAGGGGAAAACCTGATAGAGAGGAAGGCCGGACCGAGGGCTTATTGGTCTTAATGCACTGTGGTCTGTATGTCTTATTTCTGCACATATCACCAAAGTGGTCAGCCATGGAGCCATTGCTAGGAATCCTCAACCACGCTTTGTGACAAACTCAAAAGAATTGGAGATAGAACCTGTCATTGACAGGTAGGGAGCTGTTTGAGAAAGACACATATCTTGAAAAGACTGATCAAAGCTAGTTAATCTCCTAACTCATTAGCCCCCCCAAAAAGGCCAAAAAATTAACATGATCTAGTAATCAATCCTGAAGTTATGGCCTCATAATTATAAGCAATGAATTTTACTATAAACCAGTTCTTTAGAGACCACTTGAAAATCTTATTCTATAGTTATCAGACTGGGTACTTGTGGGTTAGAATGAAATTTCTAGTGCAAAAGTTAATGGTTCCTCCAGAAAACTGTGCATCACAACACACGGCTGTCTGAATTGTTTGTGAATGTTTCAAGACAGCTGTTTCGTCAAGTGTGAGACTAGGAAAGGCACTGTGTTGGTGTATGATTTTGTGTAGCTTAAAGTGTATGCATGCATATTTAAACCAATAAATTAAATGTCAAAACTATATCTGCTGATTTTCAGCATATCCTCATCTACCAACAGGCATGAAATCTCAGTGGTGTGAACAACAAGCATGTATTTCTGCTCGTGTGTGAAGGCTGCCTGGGGTGGAGTGGGCCAGTCTGGACTCTCAGCTGGGACCTGGGCTGTGGGCTCTATACCGGTTGGCACCAGGGATTCTCATTCTCCTAAGACCAGCGGGCTTCCCATGACATGTTCTTCCCTGTCAGGAGCACAAGCCTGAGAGACCAGGTCCAACTATATGGGCACATCTCAATTTCTACTTGGGTTATATCCACTAATGTGCCACCTGCCAAGGAAGTCATGGGTATGAGTCCAAAGCCAAGGGACAGAGATGCAATTTCCATTTGCCTTCAGATGACATTAAATCTGATGGCCAACCTCTGCATGAATGAGCAGGGACACATTCACTTCTCACCGAAGCAAGGAGGTGAAGTGACTAGTTACTGAATAACAATTCAACACACCATTCTATTAGTTTCCCGAATCTCACTTAGGAAATTAACAAAAATTGGCTGGCTTAAAACCTTGGACATTTATTCTCCCAGTTCTGGAGGACAGAAGTTTGGAATCCGTGTCAGCTGAATTATCCTGATAACCATCCTATCCTTACATAGTTCCCTCTGTAAGGTCTTTGCCATACAAAGCAACATTTGAAATTTTCAGGGATTTGGACATGATACTTTTGGAGGCCAATATTATACCTACTGCATTTCTAAAAATGTTCATGTTCATGTTGACCACTAGGAATTTAGAAAATATTGTATTTGCTAATGGCAATTTGTTACATGTTTGAAGTGAGTTTTTACTTGTCAATTTAATTAGTTATGTAGGATTAAACGTTGGGAATTAGGGCAAACACATGGATTGAAGTGTTTAAGACTTAAGTTCATAACCTGTAACAGCTCATCTGCACAATCTCACTAAATCCCATCCCTTGGCTATCTTTAAGTCCCAAACCCCTTGAAATTTGTCATTCCCTTTCTGGTAAGATGAAGAAAAACGGCTAAGGAGAGATTGATTTCAAGATAGTCACTTGGGGCTACCAGGCAAAGACCAGGAGACAATAAAATCTGTGTTTTAGTGCCTTTGAGGTCAGAATCCAGTTGGACATCCTGCCTGGGGGGAGGAGGCTGAATGACACACTGGAAATGGTTTAAGATGAGACCGTAGAACTATAGGATCCAGGTAACACTCTTCTGGTGTCAATGATGCATGCATGGAGAAAGCATGGGAATTCCCCAAGGAAGAGAGACTCCTATGACTGATTGCATGAAGAGTTTGGAAGAGCTGTGCTTGGTGGGGAGGAAATTCTGTAGAGTTTTTTCTTTTCTTTTTGATAATTAGAATTGAGCCCAGGGCACTTTACCACCGAGCTTTATCCCCAACCCTTTTATTTTATTTTTAATTTTGATACAGGTTCTTGCTAAGTTGCTTAGGGTCTTGCTATGTTGCCAAGGCTGGCCTTGAATTTGTGTTCCTCCTGACTCAGCCTCCCAAGGTGCTGGGATATCAGGAGTGTGCCATCATATCTTTCCCCTAGCTTAGAGTTTTCTGGAGTACGGAAGCTTACAGAAGTTCCTTCTGTGAGGTTTAGCTTGTGGTTTTATTATGTGTAATGATACTTTATGAAGTACCAGAAGCTCTGATTGAGTAAGCGTTGCGAGGTCATAGAACTGTCGCCAGTGTAGGGTGGTCTTCTGAGGCCAGGCTCAGTGGTTTGCCCTCTGTGGTGACACAGTAGACTCTACAGTCATGTATCACAATCATGAGGGTGTGTTCTGAGAAATGTAATGTTAGGTTCCCTCCTACTGTGCCAACAGCCTGTAGTGTGCTCACGCAAATCTGTGTGGGGTAGGTCAGTTGCTCCATGTGGCCTCTTGATGCAATTAGATTGCGTCAAGCTTGCTGTGTGACCCTGTTGTGAGCACACCACAGCATACCGCTTTATAGTAAACATTTTTATAAGTAGAAGGAATATACTCTAAAATAATGAAAAATATGTAATACAGTAAATACTAAACCAGTAACATAGTCATTTGTTTTTATTATCAAGTATTATAAACTGTACACAATTGTGCAATGCTATGCTTTAGCTGGATCAAAGGTACAATAGGTTTACATCAGCATCGCCAGAAGCGCAGGACTAACATGTGCAATGGTGTCATGGAGACTCCAGCATCACTAGGTGATAGGACTGTTTCAGCTGTATTGTAATCTTATGGGACCACTGTTTTACTCAGCTTTTCACTGCTGTGATTAAAACATCAATTAAAAGAGGAAAGGAAGTTTATTTTGGGAGGTTCACAATTCAGAGGTCTTTGTCTATAGAAGGCCAGCCTCATTCTTGGCTCAAGGTGAGGCAGAACATTACGGCGGAAAAGTGTGGCAGAGGGAAGCAGCTCAAGGCAGGGCTCCAGGAAGGAAAGGGAGGCTCCATGTCAGATAAAAATATATACCCCAAAGGCACGCCCCCAATGACCCACCTCCTCCAGCCACACCCTACCAGCCTACATAACCACCCAGTTGATCCCTATCAGGGGAATAATTCACTGCTTGGGTTAAGACTCTCATAACCCAATCACCTCTCTGCTTTCCTCACATGTCGAGCTTTTGGGGAACACCTTTCATTCAAACCATAACAACCACCCTAGTACATAAATGCCATTCATTTTTGGCTGTAATGTTTTTATGCAGCGCACGACTGTATTTGGTTGGACTGCCCGGTTTACAAGGATTTCCCTTCCTCTGGAACCAGCTTAAGGCACCTAGGGATCATCTCTGTGGGCCAGCATTGGAGACAATGGACCTGCCTCCCTCATGAGGGAGTCTCCCTTTCTTGAATCTGAAGTCTGAGGTGGTGAAACATGGAGAACGGCTGCAGATGGAACTGTCACTTTGTGGCCATGCATTAGAAAGCCGGCAGCATGCTTGGGTAGCTTGGAGCCTTGGCTCCTCTACACATCAGCGCTTTGAGTGTTAGGAGCTTTGGGCGTGTTTCTTAGCTTCTCTTTCCCCAGTGTCTTCTTGTTTCTTGTGGAGGTAGTGGAACTGACCTCATGAGGCTGTGTTGAGGATTAAATGAGGCAATGCCTCGAGAAGGTGCAGGTAGTGTGGAAAATTCTCAGTACCTCATTGTCTGCTCAGGGCCTGGAGACGCCCTGGCTCCTGCTTATTCAATCTTCCTTTTCATCCTGGGTAACAACCCCAAATTCTTCCTATAAACATCTTTTCTTATTTTCCCATTTTTGAAGTTATCATCATACGTAATGCTGGGATTCATGGTTACATATTTGTATATACACAACTTAGCAGTATAATTTGTTCGATATTATTCCCTGTTTCCCTCTGTTACTTCTTATCCCTGGTCCTTTTCCTCTACTGTACTGGTCTTCCATTGATTGTCATGAGATTCCCTCCACCTTTCTTTCTGTTTCCTCTCTAGCTTCCACATATGAAAGAAAGCATATGGCTTTTGATTTTCTGAATTTGGTTATTTTGCTTAAACCAAATATTCTTAAGTGCCAACCATTTTCCTGAAAATGAAATAATTTCATCTTTTTATGACTGAATAAAACTCCATGATGTATTTATACCATATTCTCTTTATCCATCCATCCACTGGCAGACACCTAGGCTGGTTCCACTATTTGGCTATTGTGAATTGTGCTGCTATAAACTTGGGTATGCGTGTATGTATCACTATAATATGATGTCTGTAATACATTTTTCTTCTTCTACCTTTACTTAAGCTAGTTACAATTAATTATTTCTCAAAACAAAAATAATTCTTAAAAAGTACTGATGTTCATGCCTAAAAGCTCCTGTATTTAGGGAAATTTTACACAGTATGAGAGCACCCGCCCAGAGTATGTATTCTGGTAGCACAAAATGAGAGCACACATTCTGTTTGACAAAAAAATTAAAAATCAATATTTGAGGCAATAAGTAGTACAAAGTAATGTGTACTGATGACTCTTACATCTGTGGATGGAAGTTGAGCCTGTTAGATCTATATAAAGAAGGATAGACAATTGATCCAGGTAATGATGTGTGGTGAAATGGATCATCACTAATATATTCAAGAGCTCATTAGCAATGTTCAAATTTCAAAAATATTGACTTAAATAACTTTATCTGCTAATGTTAGTAGAGAAAATGGCTGAACCCTACCATATTTATCAGCATACATAGACCTAAATATATGTAATATGCAACTATAAATAAAAATCAACCACTGCATTTAGGAGAGAGACCATTTTGATAGCCTATATTCCATCACATTAGAGGAAGTGAAACCTAACCTAACATTATGCACCAAATACACTTGTTGAGCAACTTGCTGTCTTTGTGCTTTACATAAATACATAGCAGCAGGTTCAATTAACTATACGGAATAAAAATAGCGATTTCTTAAAGCAACTTCAGAACATTTCCGTGTAATTCTAAAAGATGCCTTCATGTCATTCAAGGAATGTAATAAATACACTGGTAAAAATAGCATTTGCATTGAATTTGCAGTGTAAAATAGAATCAGTGGGGATATTAATAAATACTAACTCTCCAAATGTATCTCTAAATCCATTAAGAGTTTAAATGCTACATTTGTAGCTCATAACTCTAGGCAATTCCTTGTCTAACTTAGCTTTGGCAAATGTTTAAGAAATGCTCTGTCATCTGTATTATAAGCTGATTCTCTTTACACCTGAAACTTTTCATAAAATAGTTTTTGGCAGCTGGGTATGATGGTGCCTGCCTGTAACCCTAGCAATTTGGAAGGCTGAGGCAGGAGGATCTCAGGTTCAAGGCCAGCCCTGGCAACCTTTGAGACCCTGTCTCAAACTAAAGTACAAAAAGGGCTGAAGATGTAGCTCAGTAATAAGGCACTCCGAATTCAATTCCTGGTGCCCCTGTCCTCCCTCCCCACAACAACAAATTGAAAAAAGAAGTTGTTGGTATAAAATTTGACTCCATTTTTAGGAAGGCTTTAGGGTTGGAGACATACATGAAAAGAATATTGACCATTTACCTGAACTGGGAGAAATCTGAGAGCACGTCATAGCTAGTCCTTTGCTTATAGATTATAAGTTGAAGCACCTAGAATGATAAAGTGCTCACGGAAGACCACAGAGGAATTTGGCAGAGCCAAGGTGTCATGTCCACCGCTCAGTTGTGCCAGGGCATTGGGGTAGTTGTAGGGAAGCTGAACAGAGTGGCTGGACGCAGCATGGGAGACAGATGATTTATGGGGGAAAGCTTACAAGACAGCGGTGACAGCGCCAAGAAACGCTCAGTGTTGACAGCCTGACAGATAGCACCTCTGTCCCTCAAGGTGTTTGCCAGGCAGCACCTCCTCCCCCTTGTGAGATTTTGTTTAGCGGCAGCTGGGTAGATGTGGACACACATCCTTTCCACGGTGCCCTCAGTTCTGTGCCTGTCACCACGCAGAGAGTTTTATGTGAGGTTGCAGAAGCAGTGACATCATCAGCATTAGCTTGCTCATTTTGCTTCTCTGACCAGCAGCATTGGAGAAAATGTCCTGGCGTATACACAGAAAGTCGCTTTTTACAGATGACTCTAACTTGCTCTGGTCCTAAAGGTGCACAAGAGAGAGCCAGTGTCCTTCAAGAAAATTTGTATCTGGCCTTTCTGGCCCAAGTTTGCTCTCATTGCCCCCTTAATTTGACTAAATTTTCGGGAACAGAGGGGGCATTGAGGGTTATGGTTTTTACTGTCCCTCCTTTCTTTAGTGATGATACACAAGGTCATGCCCAGTCCCAGTACAAGACCCCTTTTACCTCATCTGCATTAAGTCTTTACCAATAGGGAAGCTGAACCCTGGGGAGGTAAAGAAACTTACCAGGGAGGTCAAACGGCTACTTAATGGAGAATGGTGACTAGCAAGTCTTTCGATGTGGGCCTGCCAATTTGAATCTGGGTCTGTAAGAATTTGATCCAATGGGGTCTGCAAAATGTCCCAGGATCTGAAGACAACTTAATATCTACCAAGACTTTTAGGCTGTATTTTAATGATAAAGACAATCCTTTTGTTTATAGTCAAACATTCAGTTGAAAGTGGAAATACCAGTGAGAAAAGTATTGGTTCAAACTTGTGCCAAAGCATTCTAGATTTGCCCATTTCACCAACCGATGGGTACAAATGAGATCCCAGAAACATTAGGACCCCACTGACATAGACAAAAGTAGACTGGGTCTCCTGACATAGGAGCTTTTAGAATTCCTGACCGCACAAGTGTGTAAATGACACATGGGAACGAGAAGCAGAGGTTCTGGAACCAGACTGACAGTCTGGCCTCTCTTTAGGCACTCCTGAATATTCCTGGGATTGTTTGGAGAACCTGACAATTGCTTTTTTTTTTTCTTGAATTTATTTTTTTTATTTGTTATTTTTTTTTCTTAGTGCATTGTAGTTGTACATAATGATGAGATTTGTTGTCACATATTCCTAGATACACACAATACAGCAACACAACCTGGTCAATATCCCCACCCCACCACCACACCCCTCTACCTCCTTCCTCCCATTCCCGGATCCCTTGCCTCTCTTCTGGGTCCTATATATATATATCCAAGTACAATGTAAGTACAGTGTCATAAGTCATAATTCTTATACCTATGAAGAACCTTTTTTAGATACATGACTGTAGTATATGCAGTGACATGCGTATAAATGCTTGGAATGTACCTTGCTTTATCTCGGTTCCAACACTTCCCCTTCTCCTCCTTCCTATAATCCCTTGTTATTCTTTGATATATATTGACAATAAGATTAAGCATTTACATTTTTGTGCAGAAATGCAGTATAGCATGCTCAAATATCTCATGCAGTATCTTGCAACTGTGTCTCATAAATATTAACAAATTGCATTTTTGTTCTGTGGTTCTAATGAATTTATCTACCTTTCCTCCAAGCCTGGGTTCAGCTCCATCTACCATAAATGAGGGAAAATATTTGGCCCTTGACTCTTGAGTTTGGCTAACATTGCTCAGTATGATTTCTTCCATTGCCAACCATTTACCTTCAATGGATGCAATATCATTGTTTCTAATAACTGAGTAAAACTCTGATATGTATGTATATATATATACATATATGTATATATATATATACATACATATCGGAGTTTTTGGATCCATTCATCCAGTGAGGGGCATCTGGGTTGATTCCATAATTTACCTATTCTAAATTGAGCTCTTATGAACATGGATTTTGCTGTGTCACTATAATGTGCTGATGCTAACTGCTCTGGGAAAATACCCAGAAGAGGGATAGCTGCTGGATCATATGGTGGATCCAAACCTAAATTTTTTTATTAGTTGAATATGGAGTTACAATTGAGGGGGAATCATTATCAAAGAATCAAGAACAAATGTATATTTACATAGTTAGCCAAGGCTGACGCCATATCATGGATGACCCCCTTGGATTCCCCATGGTTCTATGTTTCCCCCAAAAGAACCCCTGTGTTAAATGGACTTCTCGTGGAGGTCAGAGATCTCCTTCTGAGATGGTTCCCCCATACTTCCTCCCTCCAGTCTCCTAGATATCCTTCTGAATCCCCCTCCCCTTCTTGCCCCCTCCCTATGTCTCCAGGTATCCTAGGCAATGATCCCCCTGTTTGTGTAAAAATTCATACATTTTGAGGTTATTATTAGCTTAGCCATCTAACATACTGTTTCCAGTTATATTCTATCTTTCACAAATGAGAGAAAACATTCAACCCTTGAGTCTCTGAGCTTGGGATACTTCACTTAACATAGTTATTTCCATCTCTATCCTTTTGGCTTCAAAAGCCATAATATCGTTTTCTCTATTAGCTGAGTAGTATTACATTGTATATATGTACCAAAGTTTTTGTATCCACTCGTCAAGTGAGGGGCAACTGGGTTGGTTCCACAGTCTAGCTATAGTAAATTGAGCTGCTATAAACATTGATGAAGCCATATCTTTATAATATGCTGATTCTAACTCTTTTGGGAAAATACCTAGAAGTGGGATAGCTGGGTCATAAGATGGTTCCAGCCCTAATTTTTTGAGGAGTCTCCACACTGCTTTCCAGAGTGGCTGAACCAGTTTGCAGTCCCACCAGCAATGTGACAGTGTTCCTCTTTCCCCACAGACCCTCCAGCATCTGTCGTTTGTATTCTTCAGTTTTGCTACTCTAACAGGAGTGAGGTGGAATCTCATTGAAGTTTTGATTTGCATTTCTCTTATTGGTAATGAGGTAGAGCATTTTCTCATATATTTATGGGCTTTCTGGGCTTCCTCTGGTGAGAAGTTTCTTTGTAGATCCCTAGCCCATTTATTGATTGGATTATTTGTGAATTTGTTGTTTAGTTTTTTTAGTTCTTTGTATATTCTGGATATTAGCCCTCTGTCCAAGGTGCAGCAGGCAAAGATTTTCTCCCATTCTGTTGGGTCTTTCTTGACACTCTTGACTAATTCTTTAGCTGTGCAAAAGCTGTTTAGTTTAATTGCATCCCATTCATTTATGCTTGACTTTACTGTTTGTGCCATGGGAGTTTTGTTAAGGAAGGTGCCACTGACCCCTATGTCCTGTAGTGTTGATCCTACTTCTTTTTCAAGTAAATTTAAAGTTGCTGGCTTAATATCCAGATCTTTGAACCATTTTGATTTAATTTTTGTGCAGGGTGAAAGGTAAGGATCCAGCCTCAGTTGTCTACACATGGCTGTCCCATTTGTCCAACACCATTTGTTGAACAGGCTATCTTTCTTCCACACTATATTTTTGTCCCCTTTATCAAATATCAAATAGGTAAAGATATGGGGGTTCGTCTCAGAATCTTCTATTCTATTCCATTGGTCTTCAGTTCTGTTTTGATACCAATACCATGCTGTTTTTGTTACTATGGCTCTGTAGTATAATTTCAGGTCAGGGATTGAGATATACGCTACTTCTTCCTTCCTGCAGAGTAATGCCAAACCTAATTTTTAAAGGATTCTCCACACTGCTTTACAGAGGGGCTGTACCAGTCTGCGGTTCCGCCAACAGTGTGCTAGTGTTCCTATCTCCCCACAACCCCTCCAGCATTTGTTATTGTTTGTATTCTTCATCTTTGCCAGTCTGACTGGAGTGAGGTGAACTCTTAAGGTAGTTTTGATTTGCATTTCTCTGATTTCCAGCAATTTAGAACACTCTGTCATGTATTCATTGGCCTGCTCAGTGTCCTCTGTTGAGAAGTTTCTGTTTATCTCTCTGGCCCATTGTTTGATTGGATTGTTTGTGTTTTTGAATTCTATATAAAATTTGGATATTAGTCCCCTGTGAGAGGGATCACAGGCCATGATTCTTTCCCATTCTGTCTTGACTATTTCCTTGGCTGTACAGAAACTTTTTAGTTTAATGGCATCCCACTCATTGATTTTAGACTGTAATTCTTTCACTTTAGGAGTCTTGTTGAGGAAGTCATCTGGCAGTTGCTTTTTGTTATCATGCTGTTCTTTAGTAGTCATGCAACCCAGATATCAAAGACCTAAAGAAAGTAGGAGTGGCTTTCCACATCATATTCCATTTTGTTCTCTGGCGGCCCCCTAAATTGGATCATGGCAGTGACAGTGGGCTATTACAAACTTCATCAAGGAGCTGCTCCAACTGTAGCTCTTAATAGGGGGTGAGTTTCTTTGTTAGAGAAGATTAGTCTCAAGTTAGGTTATGTGGTCACTAATCTAGAACAAATGTGTTCTTTTCCATCTTTTGTAGAAAAAAAGATCAGAAAGAGTTTGATGTCAGTGTGACAAACAAGTCATTTAGAGTTTTGTCCTAGGAGTATGCTAAGTCTCCCCCCTTGTTCATATAGTCTGTAGGGACAGGAAACATCTTGAATATTCCAATGGTCCAGTGTACTGGTGATATCATGCTAATTCAGCCAGATGAACAATAAGTAGCGCATACATTGGAGGTCTTGTTAGGTCACATGAACTCTAGATTGTGGGAAATGAACCCAATGAAGATTCCGGTGCCTTTCATATTAATGAGGCATTTAGGGGTTCAGTGGTGTGGGCCATGCTGGGATATGTTGTCTGAGTAAAGGATAACTTATTGCAATTTGAATCGTCCACTCCCAAAAAAGTGCTTCAAGTCCTGGTGGCAGCATCTTTTGTACTCTTCCTTCCTAGTGACATGGGTCATGGATGACATCTGTTTTAAGCAGGGCCCAGAGAAGGAAAGGACTCTCTTTATAACAGGCCTTGGTTATGATGGAAGCAGCCTCGCTGCTTGAGTCACATGACCTGGCCACCCCCGTGAAACTAGAGATATTGGTAATGGGAAAAAAATACTGTGTAATGTTTAGAGTGAACCTCAATGGGCAAAGAGGAGCACGGATTTCTGGGGTCTGGAGCTAGACCGTTCCCTTTATACCAGAGAAATATACACCACTGGAAAAGACCGACCATAGGATATCAAATGTCCTACCATAGCAGGCTGTGTCAGATCCAAGTCACAAAGCAAGGGCCCATCCACTATCCATTTTGAAATGGGAGTGGTACAACCAAGAACTATCATGTGGTGTGCTTCAGTGGTAGAACACAGGGGCAGAAATGATCTTTTATCCTTACTAAATGATTCACTTGGTCAGTTTCTGCTTCCCTTTCCCATTATCTAGGCTCTACAGGTATAGAGGTTCTGGTTCCTTGAGGAGAATGATTCCATTGCTTTTTTGAATATTAATCTATGACAGTTAACATCACTTTGGGCTGCTGGTGCCAAAAGACCAGCAGTCAAAAAAACAAAACAAAACAAAAAAAACAAACCCACATTCTGTTACAAGTAATTGATCCTCAATATTTGGAAAAGATAAGGTTACTACAATCAATAAAGGCAGAAAGGATGTTTGAGTGCTAGAAGATCCCCTGGGACAGCTTGTCCAGTTTTAATGGAACAAAGACAAGTGCCAGTCACTACCTGATATTGACCTGGGAGTTACAGCCTCAGAACCTTCTCAGGCCACCAAATTTGCCATTAGACCAGCACAGATTCTAGCCAAGAGTGAGGAGACTCTAGAATAAAAGTGTTGGAAGAGAAGAATGAGGACTTCTAGTTTCAGTCTTGAAATCAACAGCAGAAGGAAAAGTTTTTCCTTGTACAAGTTTTTGTCTTATGAGTTTGTTCTGGAAACAAGATGAGTCATATCCTGGAAGGACTGTTCCTTTGGTGGGGCAGTCTTCCTACATAAAATTGTGGGTCTGCATGGATGAGGGGTGGGCTCCATCTCTATTCCTCTTCATAACTGAAGCATCCACCCACAGTTCCTGGCAGTATTGACTGATAATGGCTCTACCTCTGACCCTCAGAAGGAATTGCTCTCAACCACAGAGAACTTCCTCACCCAAGGGCCTCTGCTAGGGGATCACTCATGGCCTGAACTGACCGAAGTGGGAATAAAAAGGCCTTGTTTCTGATCTCAACTTGGGACAACTCTTAGGGGCCATTTCAGCTTCAGAGCCTCTCTTGGGATGGACTGAGGTCTCCATCGCGGACAATTGTAGGGTAGTTTCTCCCTCTCCCCAAAGCTGCCTTCCTCACTTCCCTATATCCAAACAGCATTCCTCACTAAGCCTTTAGCAGAGAACTTTCCATCTCAGAATCTATTTGCAAGGATCGTAGTTGAAAACATCATAGAAAGCATCGTAGAAACTCAAACCCATTCTTCAGTGCTTGTACGTGAAGCCAACCTTGATTGGATGGAATGTTTGTGCCCTCATGGGATAAGGGTATAAAAAGGTTTTAACCATGTCGCTCTGAGCTATTTCCATCTGGAGCCCAGGCCTCTGTTGGGGGTTTAAATTCACGAGTCATTATTATTATAAGCCTAAGGGAAAATGCCTCAGTTTGGGGAACAGGGGAGGCAGAGCTGGGGGATGTGGAGGGAACTTGGGCTACACTTGACCTTCTTGTAAACATAAGTCCACTTTGTAACCCGGAGCAGTGTTGTGCAAGAATCAGAGGGAAAGAGAAGGAGGCAGGAAAAGAGGGAGAATTCTGTCAAACATAATGCATGCTGCCTTTATTTTAGGTTTTATATTTAATATACCTTTTATATTCAGGTAGCTAAACAGTTGTTGGGAAAATGCATCCTGAATGGGGCAAGTGACCCCTTCCTAGCTCTCAGAAATCACACACTCCCTTTGAGCTGTAAGTTGTGGCTTCTCCACATTCTGCTAGTTCGAGGGGATCATCTCACTTTCCTGCCTCTCGTCAGGTTGGATAAACAAAGGTTACCAGGGGTGGTAAACACAGAAGAGCTCAGGGCAAGCTTATTAATCTCACGTGTGAACTCTTAGCAGCAGAAAGAGGTTTGCCCATGTGGAAGGACCTTGGTGTTGGCTCCACTTTTTGGTGGATCGGGGGTGGCCAGGTGCCATGTCCAGGGGCTGGAAATGCAGCTGGATACTCTTGCATGCTTCATCTCAGCCCTCTTGGGTGGTACTTTGCCCTCAAGGCCATGGGGACAAGTCCAGTTTGTGCAAAAATGTGTTCCCTGCTCGAGTCTGTAGATGGCTTGCCAGGCAGAAAAATGTGGTGTGCAGCAGACTTTGCCAACTGCAATTTGTGGGTCGGGGGTGGGGTGGAGGGAGGCCTGCTGGATAGGCAGGGGGCTGTCATTTTTAGACCATGACTAATAAGAAATCTGGATTTTCTCAGTTGTAAAAACTCTTCCCACTCTTCCTTTTCCCTCTCCACAAGGTAATTGCAGAAGTCTAGAGCTCTGGAGTTATTTTATGTTCTCTTTTGATGACCTAAAGTGAATTAGAAGCTGGAAAACATGGTATATGGGAAACACTATATGTGTATTATGAATTACATCTTAAGCTGAATGTTACATGAGAACAAATGGTTTAAGGGAGCCTTGTGCATACAAAAGAGATTGGCAATCATCTTAAGCCCAACATTTGGCCCAAATTAGCAATTTTCAAATATTCATGTTTATATTTGAATACAAAGAATTCTTATTTCAAACCAATTGCTGCTGATCAGTAGCATAACTTCAAATTTGTCACAGCCTACAGGAATGGGGAGGAGCAAAGGGCCAGAGTGAAGTGGAAACTTTGAACTTGGAGCCAGAAGACCTTGTTTTTTAACTCTTCCATTTGCTAGCTCTATGATCTTGAGAAACTGATTTAATTTCCTTTCTCTTTTGTTTACTCATTGATAAAATAAGAGCAAAGTTTTTTTTTTAATCACATAAGTGTATAGAGAAGATCAAGACAGATTAAAAAAATGAAAATGTTTTGGAAATCATAAATTCTGGTCAACGATTATTAGTGGAAATACGTATGGAGGTGGTGCCAAAACTTAAAAGGATGTAGCGTCCTAGAAAAATTCAGTCTCAGTCCTGATGTTAATATATCCTAGTAAAAAATTCAGGACCTGGAAAGGATCAGGTCTGAGTCACAAACAGGACATGTATATAGCTCTAGGAAATATGGCAATCATTGAATCCAAATCTGTACTCCATTGAGTGCTTTTCCATGAGTCCTACATCCCAACAACATAGTATGATTTCCCCCGTTTGCTCTAATTTTTACACAGTTATTAACCACTAACTCTCTAGTCTTGAATAAAAAATTCCTCTGCTGCATGGTCTACGTCCCTTGGAAATCATTACTGCAGCTTTTAGGCTTATCTCCCAGGACTTCTCCAGCTTCTGGGAATTCAAACTACGCCAATTTTTCTTAAAAAAATAAAATCATCTCCTGTTCTATAACGGGACAGTTTCACAGCATACTACACCAAAGCCATCAGACATTTAGTATAATTGCAATGTTAAGAGTTTAGTGCAGGGGCTGGAGCGGTGGCTCAGCGGTTATGGCGCTTGCCAGGCGTGTGCAAGTACACGGGTTCAAACCCCAGCACCACGTCCACAGTGTAGTGTCCACGCAACGAAGGCCACATGAAAAACTAAATAAAATTGATTCAATCTGTCCCTCTCTCTTTTTTTTTTTTTTTTTTTTTAAAGAGAGAGGGACAGTGAGAGAGTCAGAGAAAGAGAGAAACAACTTTATTTAGTTTTTCACATGGCCTTGGTTGCTCCAACACTCAGTTGTGTACGTGGTGCTGGGGTTTGAACCCAGGTCCTCGTGCTTGCCAGGCAAGCGCCGAAACCGCTGAGCCACCGCTCCAGCCCTCTCTTTTTTTTTTTTAAAAAGAGTTTAATGCAAACTGAAGACTCTGCGTAGACATCATCCCTTCATTTTATCTAATACTGACGGCGCCTAGTCAGTGTGAGGGCAAGCAGTCACGCATACAAGTTTAATCTGTGTTTTAAGACCTTTGCTAAACATTTCTGTGTGCTGTAGGAAACATATCTTTTAGGATGATTTTAGCTGCAAGTAATAGAAAATTCCTCATTTAATCTGTACTAACCATAAGAAAATTTGCATGTCACCTAGGAAATCTCTAGAAGCTGGGCGGGCTCCAGGTTCAGTTCATCAGGCCTAAGTTTTATATCTCTTGTGACTCTGCATGCTTAGTATGTTGATTTCACCCCTATGCTGCTAGTAAGATGGCTGTAGCCATTCTAGGTATGAAGATGACACATGGAAGTTCTTCCAAGAAGAGGGCTCACCTCCCGCTAGAGTCTCCTTCTTAAAAGTGAGAGAACTTTTGTTGGAAGCTTCAGGTTTACTTCATTTCACGTCTCATTGGCTAGAGCAGGGTCTCATGTCCATTCTTAGATCAGTACTTGGCAAAGGGGAATGGAATTACCAGGCATGGCTTAGAACGGATCAGAGTCCACCTCCAGAGCTGGGGGTGGAGTTGCCTTTCTCTGACTCATGTGGATGTCTAGAAGAATGGGGAGAACAACTGAACAAATTTGGGTTCTCATAGGATGGAAATGGGGGAGAAATGGGTTGGATAGGAAGTCCAGTGTATCAACAGCTGCTCTTTTGCATAAAAGACTTCTTTTCTTGCAACTTAAAAAGTTGGAGATGGGGGTTAGAGTGGTGGCTCAGCGATTACGGTGCTTGCCTCACATGGGTGAGTACTGGAGTTCAAACCCCAGCATCGTGTACACAACAAAGTGTCAGAGGAATGAAAGTCACATGAAAAACTAAATTAAAAAAAATGCTTCTCTCTCTCTCTTACTGTCCCTCTCTCTCTTTAAAAATAAATAAATTGTAGATGGCTAACCCATTCTAGAAGGACTGCTATACGGCCTTTTTTAATTTTTTGAGGTGCTGGTGTGGATACCTTAGACCTACGGCGAGCTAGGCAAGTGTTCTATCATTGAGCTCACCTCCCAGACCAGAGGAGCATGATTGCATGCAAAATGCTTGAAGTAAGAGCCCAGATGGAGAAGGAACCAAAACAGCTGAGTATGGAGGGGGAGTAAAAGCAAGATGAGGTGGGAAATGCTCTTCTCATTCCAGTTGAAGAGAAAAACTGGAAAGCATCCTTCAGATGGAAAAATCTCCGTGAGGGTTGGCAGAGACTTTGGACATAACTTTCTCGTTTCCCTTTTCACTTAAATTATCTGGGAAAAAAGTAGAACTCGGAGGGAACATGGCTGAAGATTGCGATAAGTTATTTCAGAATTAAGCTATAAAAGAGGAAAAAAATCACAATTTCCTTGACTGAAAAAAAAAAAAAAAAACCCACAGCTGGCAGTTGGGAAAAGCAATACAGGTTTTTGATTCTAAGTTGGCTTAGAACCCAAGTCAATCCCAAGGAGATTTTGACTCTGAAATAATTAGAAGTCCGAGTGACTTGGAAAGAATTCTAAATAAATCCCAAGAATAAAGCTAAGCTGAAAAAAAAGTTGTGATTGATGATTGATTTTTATTTATTCTTTTTATATGCACTTAAAATGTGCTTTATAAAAGCCTACTCTATAAAAATCCGTGACTTTATTGGTAGCTATCATTCAGGAGAATCCATGTTATTCTTCTAACCACATTGGTGGAATCTCAATTTCTGTAGTATTCAAGAGGGAAGAATCCCACTGCCTGATTCCACCTCTGCTGAAGTGAGACAGGCATCACAGGGGCTGGGTGACATGGCAAGTCTTCTTAGTTTCTGTAGGTGTTCCGCGCCTTGATTTGGGTGGACGATACCTCTGTAGCACAAGTGATTTGCCTCTACTTAAGAAGGTCACCTCTCCATCAATCCACCCTATCCCCTTTTTTCTTTTCCGTCTGCTTATTTCTAGATCTGCCTTATTGAAGATGACATCATGGAAGTTTGAAGTGTTCCCTCCAACACAGTCACTCCATTTCAATCATCAATTTTTTAACTTCTTGGGAAAGGTCCTGGAATCCCTCTCTCTACCTTACCCATTGTTACGGTTTAGATGTAAGGTGTCTCCCAAAAACTCAAGTGTGAGACAATGCAAGAGGTTTAGAGGTGAAAAAATAAAGGAGGTTTAGAGATGAAATGATTGGGTCATGAGGCTCTTTACCCAATCAATGAATGAATGCCCTAATAGGGATTAACTGGGTGCTAACTGAAGGCACGTGGGGTGTGGTGGCAGGAGGTGGGTCCCTGGGCACTTGCCTTTGGGGTGTATATTTTGTATCTGGCCAGTGGAGTCTCTCTCTGCTTCCTGATCATGACTTAAACCACTTTTCACCACCACACCCTTCTGCTATGATGCTGTGCCTTATCTTAGGCCCCCAGGAATGGATTTGGCTATCTATTGAATGAGATCTTCAACACTATGATATCCCCATATAAATTTTTCCTCCTTAAATTTTTTCTTGCCAGGTCTTTTAGTCACAGCAGTGAGGAAAACACCCATATTTCTAGGCAAGCTGTCCTCCACTTGGCCCTGTCTGTGAGGTTGACCTCCCTGGATCTGTTATTGGTGAGCCAATCTGTCACGCTGCTACCAGGCTCTGCTGATAAAACTTCCCAAGAGCACGGAAAGGACAGCTGATCCATTTAGGGACTGGCAGAGGAGGTGACTCTTCAGGTGACAGATTCCCAGGGCCCCCAAAGGATTTTTTGCTCCAGTTGTATCAGGTGATTCTCAGATTTTAATACTGTAGGGATAACTGCAGATGATCTCTAGCAGCCCTTCAGTGGAGTCCTAGTGGAAATTACTTGCTTGTGTGCTAAGACCCAGAGTCCTATTCGTCACCAATCCCCCTGCACTATAGACTATGGAGTGGAGTGTGCAATGGACAGGATCAGATCTCAGGGAGTCACTCAGGGTCCTTGGCCAAGCTTTGACCAGGCAGATGAACATGCCATACGTGAGGGAATGGAAGACACAGATGAATTTTAATAGGGTGGTGCTCAGGAGGAATGTGGATAAATCCAAGTTCTGCTTCTGATGACCAGCAGGGCTGTGTCTAAGGAGGCTGGCCACTGGGGATCTTCAGACAGCCATGCTGATGGAGGCTGCACACTCTTGTCCTGTCTTCTAGTGGTAATATAGGGATTTGTGGATTAACTCTTTCTTTCTCAGTGAGGTCTCTATGGGGAAGATTCCAGTGGAGGTTGCAGGCTCTGGAAAGGTGAGCAACAAGATCAGTTTAATGTGCGCCATGGTGTAAAGTGAGCACTTGCAACTCTTGCACCCCTCTCCAAGGTGACTTAAAGGTGAGTGGAAGATGGTTATGCTAATTTGTCTTTCATGATTTAAGGATTCCCACAGAACTCCACAAATAGCTTGATTTCTTTTCATGGAAGACAATAATGATTCTACCATTTTAAGACATTAGCATTATTGTGTAAGAAATATTTCCCTCCAAGTCTAGTGGCTGAGGGGAAGTGAAATCAATGTATCCTAAATTCTGTTTGAAAGTAGTGATTAGATCTGACCGTATATAGAACAAAAGGAAGTGAATTTAAAGTTGAGATTGATAGCTATCACATGGCTTAAAAGGGGGGAAATAGTAACTTTCAGCAGGAAAAGGTTAAGCTTGAGAGTCATCTAACATTGCACAAAGCAAAATTTCAGCCTTGACCACTGCTCTAGTGCATATCCCTCCCTTTCTCCCACCCTGTGATTAATTAGAGTCTGGACTAAGAGAATGTTGAGGGAATGTCAATGGAGTCGAACAGATGAAAGTCAAGTGGAGCCCTTGTTGAGGTTTGAGTGAAAATTTGGCTCAAAGTTTCTTTACTTTATTTGTGTTTTGTTTCAGCTTTCATGGTACTGGAGTTAAGAATATGTATGTGTGTGGTGTTAATGTGTTTAGCAGCATGATTGATTTAACAGATCCTCAGCGAGGCTGGCCAGAGGACTACTCTCTCGATGGCAAAACATCAAACTCGAGGAGTACGTTTCATTTCGAGTAGCCAGTGTGCAAGATGACAACTTCCGTGGCTTGCTCCTCCCCACCCCCTGGATTTTCTGATGAGCTGCGTGTGATGCCTGGCACTGGTACCACTGCTAGAGAGGGTGGCGAGGGAAACAGCCATATATTACTCTCATTGAAGAATGGGAAATACAAATAAAAGACTATCATGGCTTTCTTGGTTTTGGAAGAAAAAGGCTTTCCAACAGCAATGTTCTTCAGTTCAGCTCCTGCTTTCTTTGCCAGCAGCTAGTTGAGGAGAAGGAGATTTGAAGGGGTGGTGTGGAAGTGGGGGAGCCAGTGAGCCTCATTAGTGAGCAACTGAAATCATCTGGGGTCAATATGCGACATGCACCCCACCGTGTCTCCATTGCCACGTGACTCCTTAAGGTCCCCCAAACGCATATCAACCAACCCTTGGCTGAATCCAGAGGGATGATGTGAAAAGCGATTCTAATGCACAGGAAGGGACTTTTCTTCCCTTTCATACAAAGGTGATGCTCCTTTGATTCTGGAGGATCTGCTGTTAACTTCCCACTTAGGAGCTAGGTAATCTGAATCATTCAGCTAAATCTTCTGCAATCCCAGAAGCTGGGAGACAGCTTGACCTTCACTTGGCTTCTGCTCCCAGCTGCTATGGAGCATGCCAGGCAGAGTGGTGGGCTCTGGGCTGTGATGAGTGTTTAGTGTCAGACTGGGTGTTGCAGAAGAGCTGATGGCTCCCAGTGGCCTGAGCCAGCCTCTGCATTACCAGTTGGCAGGAACCCGAACTCTTTATCCAAGCTCCTGGCAGATCTGTGTTCACTAGTAAATCTTGGCTTCCAAAGCTGGAAGGGATTTTGGAGATTATTTTAGATAATCCTTTTCATTTTATTGTTGAAGAAGCGAGTGTGGGGAGGATGAATGACCAGCTTAAGAGTGCAGAACCCCTGGTGCAGAACCAGGGACGAATCTGTGGTCTCCTGGCCTCAGTTTCTCTGCTTGGAGCATCACACCATTCACTCAGGGTCTGCTGTGGGGCGTCTCCTGGGGATGTCTGCCAAGGTGGGTGGCTAGGGTTTACTGAGACCTATTGTGTTGCAACAGGACTTGGCTGAAGGGTCTGACAAGGACCTCAGCAGCTGAGATCCCCCCTTTGGGCAGCAGCCTAGCTTCTTTAGCACCTACCAGGAGGTAAAAGAGAATGCAGCCAATTACGTGTTCAGAATATGGGAACCTTCTTTTCCACACTGGATTCTCTGGTCTCCCATGGCGTATGAGTTGCTTGTTAAATTAATGTTTGCCTGTCTGGAGTGCCAGAGGGATAGACATTATAGGCCAATTAGAGATAAAAATCAAACCAACCAGAGTTGTCCTTTTAAAAATTAAAAGTCCTTTTTATGTGCTATGGAGGTGTCGGCATTATCATAAAGACTAATTAGGACATTTTACAACATCCTGGTAATGGGAGGAAACAATATTGTTGGTTACTTTAAAGATTATTAAGCATCTTTGGCACTTCGGGTCAGATATTTAAGACGCGTTCTGCGCTCACCTGCTGTTGCTGCAGGAAGTATTTTATTGTCTCATAAGAAGAAATGAGCATTTTGAAGGTATAAATGCCCAGCTGTAGTGGACACTTCTCACTCTGCAAAGCTCTAAAACGGGGTCTCCAGGAAGGGTTGACTCTGCAGGAGATTTGTAATAGTGTTTATCAGTCCACACTCCAGACAGTTTCCATTTTGGCCACCTGGAGAAAAGAAATTTCCTCCAAGGAAGACTCTACAGGGAGAGGCTTCGGGGTGTGCTCTGGGGACAGCAGGGGTGACGCTAGACAATGCCTATTCATATTTCAGTGCTGTCCCTCATTTACAGGAGCATGATTCCTTTCATTCTAGCAGACAGATTCAAAAGCACCCAGGGAAGGAAAAGTGGGGGTGGGTTGGGGCACAGGAGCGTGGTTGTTTAGGGCAGATCTTGTCTGTGATTTGCCAGTTCCTCCGGGGAATCCCTGTGAACTGGAGCACATTCTTTGGAACTTGCTAGAAGACAAAAGACTGGTGGCAGATGCGGGTTGGCTGCTCAGATTGCATGCCACTGTCTTTTAAGGAACTGCCTATTGTCTTGAAATTCAGATGTCCTTGAACAAACAGGGAAATCGCATCAAGGTCAAACAAAGAAGGGTAAATTTAAGTGCTACAAAATTATACAAAATGCTTAAGATCTATGCACAGAGAATTCCAGAAAGCTCAGGAAATCGAAGGCTGTGCATTTAAAGTGTTATTTATCTGCGAGACTCTTAGAAAACCTATCACATTTTCGGCAATTTTAATTGAGACTAAAACCACACAATTAGGTTTCACTTAGTTATCAGTAAGAGCAGTAGCTATTTACTTTGTTGTCTTAATGACATAACAAGTGTAACGAAAACACAGGGCAGAGTTAATACTTAATTCTCAGCTTTGTGTTGTGGGATTTTGTCACGTGCACTGTTCATCTGAATCGAGGTTTTTAATAGCAAAATTCGGAAATACAGTTCTGAAATTTACCATTTCCAGTTTTCAAACGATGCCTTCTCTTTTTAAAAGATTAACTTTTTTTGGTTGTAAGCATACTGTAATCTTATTAAACAGCATCTCAGGCAAAAGAGCCAATATGCACCACCCATACAAATATTGTTAGTAACTTTGTGTGTTCTTTCTATCCCCCCTTGTGAATAGGTTTATTGCGCATAAGTAATTGTAGCCACAGTATTTATCCATTTTTACATCCTACCCTTTTCAATTAATATGTTATTCAGTTTATCCATATTATTTTATGATTTTGTAAGCATACTGTTTAAGGGCCTCATAATGTGTTATTAAGGGACTATATTATGGTTTCTGTAGCAGTCTGTTAGATCTATAGTTGTTTCAGGGGATTTTTTTTTTTGAGAAGTTACACAGCTAGTTAGAAAAGTTTGGTTTGAAATCTCATCTAAATTTGAATTTTTTTCCCCTGCTAATAGCAAATATGTAATATGTGAAGAAGTATTTCACTATTTGCAAGCCAACATAGGTCTTTCTTTCATATATGAAAACTCTTTTCTCATTTGATAGATCACGAACAGTATTGTGGACTAACTTGCATTTCTTTGACTCCTAACTAGATTCTGCTTCCCATATTTTGTCGACTAGTTATATTTCTTTAACTATGCGAATCTATTTCTCAATTTATCTCTTTATTTCAGTTACTTTCTCTTATTATACAGAGGTTTATAATTTTACACAGTTAAATCTGCGTTGCTTTTCTTTGTGGTTTTTCCTAAGCTTTTAAGTTTGAAAATTCCTCTTCACTCCAGAGGTTTGACAAACATTCAATTCAATTGCCTTTTAGTTTCTTCCTATGGCTTAATTCTCTTAAATTTTACTCTTTGGTGCATCTGGTATTTATTTTGATGCCTGTTGTGAGATATGGATATAAATTGTTATTGTTTCCAAAGAGCAAAACTATTTTGCTTGTGGAATTTTTCTCCTTTCTGATGTCTTTATTTTTTTCAATCATACATTAAATGTATATGTGAGTTTGTTCAGGCTGTAGATATTTCTCGTACTTTTCTGTATGCATTCATTTTTGCACGGTGGTAGGTTATTTTGACTAGGCAATTGTGTGATTTACTTTAGAGTCAAAGAGAAGAGGTAATTGTGAGCAATTGGCTGTGTCCTATGAGGATCCCTAAGAAGGTCAGGAAAGAGCAGATCCTTGAGAATCTGTCTGAATTAGGGGTATGCTATAGTTTGGATAGAGTTTGGGTGTTTTACCCAAAGGTTTTGTGTTGGAAGTTTGATCCCCAGTGTGGTGATGTTAAGAGGTGGTGAAACCTTTAAGATGTAGACTAGGTCATTGAAGTTATTGCCTTCAGTTCAGGTAGTTCCAATGGGATCCCGGTTAGTTCTTGAAAGAGGGTTGTTATAAAAGAGCAAGACCAGTCATTCCCTGGACTTTCTGCTTTTCTGTCTTGCTCTGTGATCCTTCCTTTCAACGTGCATTCCTGCCACCGTGCAATCTGCCATGATGTCAGGGTTCCCCTCACCAGAGCTGGCTCCATGCTATTTGAACTTTCAGTCCCCCAAGCTGCGAGCTAATTAAGCCATTCCCTCCCTCTCTCTCTTAACTAGATATGACTTAGCCTCAGGTACTTTGTCATTGCAATGGAAAATGGACTAGCACAGAATGCTTATCAGAATTACCTGTGGAACTTAAAAAACATATACATACTTGAGCTGTATCACTAGTGGTTTTCACTAAAGTAGGGTTGGAGCATCTCTGTTTCAAAAAAGTTTCATGGATAATTCTGATGTGAATGCCTGGTTGAGATCTGTCTTAAGAAGGGTCTGGCAAGTACAAAACACTGCCAAATCCTAGCCTGCTGCCTAATTTTGATCATGAGTTAAGAATGTTTTTGACATTTCAAATGGTTGAAAAAATTTTTTAAAAAGAATAATATTTCACGACATTGAAAATGATATGAAATTCAAATTCCAGTGTAGAAAAATAAATTTTTATTGTCTCACACCTATGCTTGTGTGTTTCTGTAAGTGCATGGTTGCTTTGGCACTATAATGGTAGAGTTGAGTAGCTGTAACAGAGACTGTATAGCTTAAATGCCAAACATTATTTATTGTCTGACACTAAAAAGGAAAAGTTTGTGAGCCTTGGTTCAGAGTACTGGAATGAGTTGGGGTTGCTGGTTTTGAAGGTACTACGGAAGTACAGTTTCAGAGTGTTTTGTCGTTGTTCACCTTAGCAGAAAAATTACTGTAGTTATAGCAAGGTTCTTAGGGCAAGAAACAGTGCTGAAAAATATTGTAAATTGCAGGTCTTCTGTTTCTTGCAATAATATGAATTTGACATCCTGAAATCCTACTACAGAACAGCCAAGTGTGTTGCATAAAATAGAAATAAGTCATTCTTTACTGCTTGGTTGAACTGGAAATAAAGGAAAGATAATTTTCAGAGGTATTGAACAAGGTGAAAGACAAATCTGGATAGCTGGGAGTGCTCTGAAACTGGGCCTGGCCTAACAGAAGCTTCTCATGTCAGTGACCACTTGGGGAACAGGAGAAAAAGCCTTGGGCCAATACAAAGTAGGAGTTGGGTTGTAATTCCCTGGAGGGCCACAGCCCTGCTAAAAGAGTGACCTAGAAAATAAAGTCACACAAAAAGAGACACCAAAGAAGCATGCAATCTCAGAGTTTGGTTCAGGATAAGGAAAATATTCTCCCCATGCATATCTGGGGTCTGGATTCATTAATGTAGAAGGTTTGAAGATCACAAGAATTTAGTCTCAAATTAGTGGTGTCCTTATATACCTGGAAGTAGGAAATATCTATCCCTCCTGGAGGAATAAACCACAAACATGCACTGCAGATCACTGCCATGTATGAGTTGCTATGGGCCTGAACTCACAGACAGATATATACACAAATAACAAAATTCACGAGGAACTAAGGCATCATGGACAAGAGTCAGAACAAACAGCAGAGCAGAATCAATCCTCCGAAGACTTCAGATGAAGGAGCTGTCAAATACAGAATCTAAAATGGCCATTTTTTTAATAAGTTGAAAGAATTATAAGAGTGAATCAAAAGTAGGAGGAAGAAACAAAAGACTATTTGAAAGGACCAACAAATTCGGAAAACAATGAAACAGAACTTCTAGAAATAAAAATAATAATTAAAGCAATACAATGTCAATTCAATCCACAGTTTGACCTTTTGGGAGAATAAGGGAGATATAGAAGGGCATGGGCAGCCAGGGCAAGATGGCTAGCTACAGAATCAGGGGCAGATCCAGACCTAACAAGCATGCAGAGGGTCTTCCAATGACATCAACTTCCTGGTTGACAAAAGTGCTTGTGGATACAAGAGGGGACCCAATCACACAGACACTTTCGCGCTCATGCCCTTAAGCAGGGAATCCAATAAAAAACTAAAATAGATGTGTGGATGTGGTGGGGGCATCAATGAGGAGACCCTGGAGGGGGAGGAGATAAGAAAAGGAGAAAATGTCAGGGACATAAAAAGAAGAACAGGCCAAAACTTTCCCACCAGGCTCCCGGCTGTGCAGCCCCTTCTCTTCAGAGAAGTCTGATACAGTGGCGTTTGCAACAAACCTACTGCTTGCTTCCTATCTATGTCCTGTTCTTCAATTCTTTGCTGAATGGAGACAATGAACCCAAGACCCCTAGATGGTAACATGGATATTGTGGCAGGGGGAGTTGCCTGGTAAATTAATGGAAAGAAGTGAAGGTGGGAAGAAAAAGAGAGGAGGGTAAATACCCCCAAAGGTAAGCGGCTGCTGATTTAACTCCAGGACACATGCTGTCAGTATGCAATGGTATGCACCATTGCATACTTATCACAATGGGGATTATGCATCCCCATTGTGATAAGACCTTTAAGAAGTGGTCCACCTTAGTGAACAGGATTAGGGCCCTTGTAAAAGAGGCTGGAGGGGTGGCTCAGCAGTTATGGCGCTTGCCTGGCACGTGGGAGGACACGGGTTCAAACCCCAGCACTACATACACAACGAAGCTTCGGAGCAATGAAAGCCATATGAAAACCTAAATAAAATTCGCTTTCTCTCTCTCTCTCTTAAAAAAATAAAAGAGGCTGGAGAGAACCCACTTGCCCTTTCTCTTACGAGGACAGAGCAAGAGGCTGCCATCTTTGAAACAGTCAGCAAACCCTCTTTGGATATGGAATTTGCTAGCAAATTGATCTTGGATTTCTCAGCCTCAAGAACTGCAAGCAGTAACTTTCTATTGTTGAAAAATTACCCAGTCTAAGACATTTTGTTACAGCAGCCAAATGGACTAAGACAGTATTTTATGAACATATGTGGCTGGATGCAAAATAGTAAAAAAAGGTTCTTGCATACTGAAGACCAAAGCTTTGATTTTATAATCATTCCTGAAATCTTTAGCTAGTGTTATTTTCCTATTGTCTTATTTTTCAAAATCGTGCATTAACCATTTTTTTTTGTACATTCATTGCTCTGAGGCTGTTACTATTTTGTTGCTGCAGCTCCCCTCTCCCCAACATCCTACCCCCCACCTTCTGAAGCCTATTTTTTTTGAAAATTTGCCCAGACAGCTCCAAGGAGATTCTCTGATTCTGCTTAAAATGTATGTTTTCTGTCTGCTCTTTATAGGTTAATCTCATTGTGAGATGGCATGCAATTAATGAGACTTATTATGTTAATGAACACACAAGTTATTTAATAATTGTTAGTGATAAAAACAGTTATGGGTTAATTGTTACAATTACTATTAAAATAACAAGCAGAAGGTTGAATTTATGCCTACAATTAATTAAAAAAATTTAGATGTAAAACTGAGCAAATGACTGGTGTATAGGGGTTAAAGAATGTGGTTTATGCACGTGAATGTTAATAACTATCAATCTCAACCAGCAAATGTGGTACAAAGAAGAGATTCAGACAAAGAAATTGTGCAGAGTGGTCTTAGGCATCTTCTAAGGAAAGCATAACTTATGGAAAAAACTTCCAGTTGGAAAGGATACTAATGATAAAATATGCGGACCTTATGAGAGACTCTAGTGTCAAGATCAAGACCGTCTCAACAAAGAACACAGCCATAATCAGGTCAGCTAAACTGAGTTCTTGGTCATTGAACAGCCATCATATCCTCTTGCTATCTCAATTTTCTCATCCATCAAAGATGCTTCACATACTATGTAAATGAATATTTGCAAAATACATCTGAGCAATCAAGACTATTTACCTTACTTTCATGAGCATTGGTCTCCGCAGGTATCAATGAATGGTATGCGTGTGTGTGTGTGTATGTGTGTGCCTACTTGTGTGTTCATGCACACTTGCATACAGACACATGTAGATATGAGATTGTAGGCAGACTTCTATAATTATATGCAACTAAGATTCTTTGTAAATGGTTTGTCTTAAAAATCTCCTTTTTAAAACAATGTGTTGAAAAACCATTTGTTGTTAATGGCAAAGCAGGCTATGAGGGCATGTCTGGGTTTGGGGAAGTTGTGTCATGATCAATAAACCTGTCTGACTTTTTGCATTTTCTTTATTTTTTTTTTAGAGTTTAGTCTTTAAAAAAATCTGTTTTACTTTGCTTCATTTCTTTTTCTTTGCTTGGGGTGGACTCATCGACTGTTGATCTGGGAGGGAACCTAGGGCTCATCTAGTTCAGCATTCTCATTTTACAGATGATAAGACGAAGACCAGAAAGGGGGCCATTTTCCAAAGTTACAGAGTAGATCTGTAGTAGATGTGGAACTAGAAATGTAGCCTGTGACTTCTGGTTGATTGCTTTCTCTCCCCTGTGCTTGTGAGGTCTGATCATGAGGTCTATTGTAAAGAACCCCATTTTACATATGCAAAATGTTTTAGAAATATTTTCAAAACTCATTCATATCTATTATCTTAAGGGATCCTCATAACACCCAACGAGATAGTCAGGTATTTTTGTCTGCATTTTATAGATGAGAATCCTGTAATTCTCTTGTCCAAGGTCATACACTGGGTATTGTGGGTGTTACTAAAAACCAGTCTTGTCAGTTCAGGCTTGCCGGTGCAGCAGAATGTGGGAACACATAGGGTACCAGTGATTTTATTCAAAGACTCAAAAGCCACTTTGAGTTTACCTTGTAAACACTTTTTTCAAAATGTCAGTCCTGCAGATCTGAAGAATTTCTCCTCAGCATGTTTTGGCTGACCCTTCACAGACTCTGTGTCAGTGAGGAGACCCAGACAAACACTCAACATATGAACAGTCTGACTTTATAAGAACCATCTTATGTGCCATGCAGGGGTCAGAAATCTCAGCCCAGTGATGTCCAGCGGTGCCAGTCTTGAAGCTGAGGCCTTATGGCAGAAAAGGTTAGAATTTGGAAGAATAGAGAGAGTGATTTAGGAGACATGGGTGGGGATGGGTATTATGTTAAGTTTCCACATAGCACGGGAGGTGGGAGGTAACAAGTGTCAGAGGCTCGAACTTGACATTGAGAGTTCCTTGTTTTTCCAGCTCTTTCTTGACTTATCTCTGTGTTCCTTTTGGAACGGTCCAGGGTAATAGCCAAAATGATTGAACTATTCATTCAGATTCTTACAGATCCTAGTAGAAATGACCAAGTTAAATGAAAACAGTTAATGGTGATTCAGAAAAGTTTAGAATAGTGATGTAACATTTACTGAACGTCTACTAAGTGCTAGGCACTGTTCTAAATCCTCTATAGATATATTAGCTCATTGAATTCCCACAACTCTATGAAGTAATTTCCTTTTATAGATGAGAAAGTTGATGCACAGGAAGTAAAGATTCTCCCTTAATATCACACCTCTCCTAAGTGGAAGGGTTGGGATTCGAACCCTGGCAAAGATGCTTCCTCAACCTCTCTGGTGTCATCTTAGCTTCTAAGCAAGCTGCTGAGTTCATTTTCAGGGTGTGAACTATGTGCCCACAGGAGCAACAAATGACAAGTCAGCCACAGAGGGCTGACTGTGCAGAACCATCATTCTATACTCAACATGTCCCTCTCCTATGAGGCTGCGAAAGCTGCTTGATTGAAGGCCAGGCGCACCACACTCTCACTAACGAGATCTCCACGTGAATTAGCAGTTGCAGAGGAGGATGTGTGCACAAGAGCGTGGGTGTGACATTTCCATGCCCCTCTTCACCTCCAGGTTCTGGGAATGCAAGGTATTATGCCTTCTTCATAAGTAGAGGCAGAGTCAGTCCCAATGGTTATTAGAATCAGGTCAGTTCTCAGCAAGGATGGAGAAGAACAATTCTCTGTCTTCCTTGATTTCAGAAGCTAAAATGTTGTTCGTGTTCCTGGAACTTCCTTCTCCTTTTCAACAAGTTTGCCCCTGTTGAGGGAAGAGATTTGCCCATGGAGGCTCCCAGCAACAAATGCAGCACTTAGAGCTGCCAGGGTCGGGAAGTGGAACACGTGCTTTCTAAGCCAAGGCAATTTTTTTTCTTTTTTCTCAGATCAGTGGTCATAGAAGGAAAAGGGCCATATGCACAGGTCCACAGGCCAGTTCAGTGGTGAAGAAATAGCACAGTCTCAGTGGATCAGAACAGCTTGAGACAGTCTGAGAGTTAGAAAGGGCCAGACTTCCCGCCTTGGCTTCAGAGTCCCCGGCTTGAGGGAGGTTCAGAAGAGTCTTAGTCTGTGCTTGTGTGTAGCTGCTATAAGGTGTTATAAGAACCATGCGTTCAATCAGAGCAGAACGATAGTACTTAAAACAAGAAGAAGTGATCTGCCTTCAGGAATGGAGTGTACAACATTTCCTTGTTCTCTCAGATGATTTGGCCTCTTACAGCTTCCAGTCTGTGCTGATTGTTTGAATCTACCTAGTTGCTCATCATTTTTAGAAGACAACTGAAGACAAAATACAGTTTTACTCACTGGCGAACCATTTTCCCATTAAAAACCAAGCAAGTAAACAACTCAGTAAACCAACATTTAAGGAATCTGAATGTATCTATTAGTAAAAAAATCACACTTTGTGGGAGTATGTGTTTAGGAATATACGCGTTTAAAGGCGAGGGCAGAAGATGTGAATTGATTTGGCAAATTCAGGGCATTGTTTTTAGCAGAACATATTAAAAGCATTTAATAAGTTCACTTTCCCCTTTGAATATATCTATGCATACGGGGGGCTCTCCTCCTAGGCTCCACTTTATGAGTGACTTTGGCATTGGGGGGCGGGTTTCTTGCTACCGAAGCCTGTGGCTGCTGGGAAGGGGCTGCTTTCAGCTGAAGAGTGCTGGAATGTGGGCAGTCTGCTCACACGGGCCTTTGGAAGTGTGAAAAAGGGGTAAGGCCGGGGGTTGGGAAGGAGATGTGACAGCCTAAGAATCTAAGGGACAGCTAGGTTCTCAAAGAGAAATAGAAACATTAGTGAGCCTGGTTGAGGACCAGCAGTTGTAGCTGACCGTTGGGACCCTAGAGTCAGAGGTGCGAGTCTACCCCATGTTAAAGGTAGAGGTCTGCACTGGGTGAAGGGGGACAGTCAGCCAGCTCATCAGCTTGTGCCAGATCTGAGGCCAAGGATGCCAGCACGGTGGAACAGAATGGTCCTTACTCTTTGGAGAGACTGACTTTCTGTAATGCTGGCTACTGGAGGTGGAGTATTGGTCGGGGACTCTTCAGCACCAGAATAGCTTTGTCTGTTCCGATGATGATAGAGACTTGGCTGATTCTGATTTCAGTTTAAGAACTGGTAGGACCTGGGGTTCCCAGGCATTCCCGAAATGGAAGCCCACAGAGGGTTGGTGTCCTGGTGATGCCTGAGCAATCACAGGCAAGGATTATGGTGCTCTCCCAGCTCCCGCAGAAGGGGAAGCTGGGGCTGAATGTCTGCACCTGCCGCAGGTCCAGGAGCTCTGGATCACAGGCTACCAGTGGGAACCTTTTGCCATGCACATATGCACACGTGTGGCTTCTTCTCCCCATTTGCAGTGCGCTGAATAATGTCTCCATTCATTGTAACATGAAGTGGGGAGGGCAAAGGGTTTAAATCAAACCAAATGTAGAAACTGCGACTACTAAATTTTCTGAAATTCAAGTTCAAACAAGGTGTTACATAATCACTAAACCGTAAATGAACCACATTTTAAAACTCTAATGAGTTAATTTGAGCCAGAACTAAGGTGGCACTGTTTTTAACTTTTTATTTTGACACAATTTCAGACTTACAGCCAAGTTGCAAGAATAGCACAAAGTATTTTCGGAAACCTTTCATCTTGATTCTCCAAATGTGAACATCTTACCTCTCCCTTGCCACCTTTCTTTCTTTCTTTTTTTTTTTTTTTAAAGAGAGAGGGATAGTGAGAAAGACAGAGAAAGAGAGAAACAACTTTATTTAGTTTTTCACTTGGCTTTTGTTGCTCCAACACTCAGTTGTGTACATGGTGCTGGGGTTTGAACCCAGGTCCTCGTGCTTGCCAGGCAAGCGCCGAAACCGCTGAGCCACCGCTCCAGCCCCCCTTGCCACCTTTCTTTACTTGACTATTTAAGAAAACGTTGCAGGCATGATTACTCTACTTGTAAATGCTCCGGGGTGTGTTTCTTTCAAAGATGGACATTTTGTTACACAACCACAGTATAATTACCAAAATCAGAAAATTAATATTAACACAATGTAATTAGTTGAGCTATAAGCCATACTCTGATTTTTGCCAATTGTCCTAAGAAATAAAGGGAAATAAAATGTCAGTTCAAGTGTGTTGTGTTTGGTTGTCACTTCTCTTTAGTCCCCAGTGCTCTGGAACCGGTTCCTGGTCTTTCTTCAAAGAAGCACCTGTTTAAGAGCAGGTAGGGTAGATTAAAGGAGAGAACCAAAATATCACTGAGGTCATCAGTTTTCCTTTAATCTTTGTAATAGAATTCCATATGAATAGAATTTTCAGATGGATACCAAGTCACCTGCTTAAAGACCACATTTTCTAGAATTTTTTAGAAATGACTATGTGACTAAGATCCTCAGCAGTCAGAATGGGTGGAATGTAATTTGCGTAAACTCTAGAGCAAATCCTTAAAGGGAAAGACTGCTTTTTTGTTTCTTCCATTCTTTGTCTTTGTGGTGTGGGATAAGGACTGGAGGATGGTAGCAGACATGCTACTCGGACCAGGAGACAAATCAAAAAGCATCTCTGACAACTGAAACAGCCATGCTCACACCTGATTACCATACCCTCCTTTCAAAATTTGCAGATTAAAAAAAGAAAGCATGACTACCATACCATTAGTACACCCAGGAAGATGAGCAGTACTTACTCCATTTTAGTAAATACCTGCACCTTGTTTTTTGTACTTGAGGAAAAAAAAAATCTATTTTGTAGGCATCACTGTGATTTGGGGTTTCTTTCTTACAGCAGCTGTACCAATAACCTGACCAATGCAGTTGTCTAAATTGTTATTTAAGGATTTGTTCAACTCTCCCAAAAGATGTCTGTCTGCTAAAGCAGAAGAGCAGAAGATTTTATGCTTTAACAGTGTAACAATGAGGTGCACTTGTGTGAAATTTTATATTGGTAATCTTACGGAGACTAGATTTGCCCCCTTGATGCTTTTATTTAGTTTTTTTTAAAGTCATTACATTTTCTCATTTGCATTAGTGTCAGTCAAAGTGTATTCTTTGTGAAATTACAAAGCTGTCTTTGTTATGCAAATTTGAAGTCTTCTAAGAGGAATTTTGGTGTGATGATCTGCCCTGCAATTTCAGTATGTTGGCATCAGGTGGCAGTAGAGGAATGTTCCGGAGAGACCTGGCCTGCCATTGCAGGAAGATATCAGCATGAGTCTCTAAGCTAATTGTTGCCCCAAAATAGGATCTATTTACTTAAAAAATGCAGTGCAAACGGAAGAAAATCGATTTCACAGAAAATACAGAAAACTTTTATATGTTTTCATGGGTTCTTTAGCACAATAGAGCCCAAACATGGTCTTGATACCAAACTTGGAAAAAGACTTAGTTTTCATTTTCTATTTCTTATAAGACTGTTCTTCTTAAGACCCCATTATTCCTATCTGCTTTCCTCAAGTAAAGGCATTCTCTCCCTCTCTTATCTAGACAAGCGGGTAGCCTTGCTGATGAATTTAAATGGCCAAAACTTAAACTGCTCTGACTAGCTTCTTGCTAAAAATTCTTCTCTTATTCCTAAAAATTTGGGATGAGGAAAGAAATGCTAAATGATGGTTCCTTAAGCCTACTGGAATCTTGTGTGTCCATCACTGGTTAAACTACATCTGGTATTTTCTCACTCAGACTCTTTCCAAATTTTCTTCTCTCCTAGGTTAACACAGTTTGAGAACCTACTAGACCTGATCTGCAGACGTTGGTGTTTCATTTAATTAGCAGCCTTGTTGAGTGTCGGGGTAACCAAAGGTAGCACTCAAAAGAAGTCAGAAAATGGAAATAAAGTGAATAAGTCTTGGATTTGTGTTTGCAACTTATATGAAAGTAAATGGTCTCATATGACTTGCTTCTTGCCAGCAATATAGGATTCAGGAGATGAAAATGGAATTTTCTACATCTCTAAGGAACGATAGAAAGCAGTAAGGAGTGTCTTGTTTATAAGAAGGAGGATAAGTCTGGTGTAAATGTATTGTGTGACCTCTTTCCTATTGTTATGTCACTGTATACGGAAATTAAGGACCTTTGCTCCCTGATGCATTTTATTTAGAATTGCCGGTGTCCTTTGGACTAGAAATGGCTATTGTGCATGTTAGATATAAACTTTTGAATTTCAAACTCTAAAATCATTCCTCAAATTACAAAATCAAATTGGCAGCTCTTTGTCCTACCCGGGGCCAATATGTCCCAGGAAAGCTGCTTCCCACGGTAAGTGGATTGGGCCTAGAGGTCTTGCCCAGTTCTGTCTACAACCTTACTAGGGGCCTTTAAAATTTTTTCCCTTTTCTGTTAAGATTTTTATAAAATTTTATACACAGATATATACATCTATCAACATAGTTCACAGCATTATTTACTTCAATAAAATATGTAAAAGTCAAAAACCAGAATAGAATGAGTTAATTAATTATGAAGTAATTGTTGAGCACCTATTATGTTTGATACTGTACTAGGTGATGTGGCATCAAAGAAAAAAACAATATCTCACAGTCTCTTCCATGCAATGTGTCGTTAAAGGTGTGGAGAACAGATTAATGAGAGACTCAAAATATTATTGAGGCTGCCAGTTTTCCTTTAATTCCCATTTTTAAAGGTGTGAATCACCAAGCTATGTAACATATGCTTAGTATTTATTAGTTTCTCTTTAATACAAAAAAGAAAAAGAAAAAGAAAAAAAAAGGTGTGTAAGGGGAAACTTACAGCATAAGACTGAGACTTAGATACAAGGTGGGTGAGACCCCCACATGGGTAACTTTCTGGAAATAGCAAATTTACTTGTAAGAGGAGGCAGTTTTTCAGTGATATTTTATTTTTTTTAATTTAATTTAATTTAATTTTTGGTACTAGGAGTTGAACCCAGGGGCACTTAACCACTGAACCACGACCCCAGCACTTTTTATATTTTTTTAAATTTTGAGACAAGGTCTTGCTAAGTTGCTTAGGGCCTTGCTAAGTGGCTAAGGCTGGTTTGAACGTCTCCTTTCTCAGCCTCCTGCCTCAGCCTCCCGAGCTGCTGGGATTACAGGTGAGTACCACTTTGCCAAGCTTTCAGTGACAGTTTAGCTACTGAGTAAGACAAATTTTTTCACTCTGTTTTTACCCTAAATTCTTTTTCATAACTTAATACATTTAGACCTTAGGTCAATGTGAGGAAATATTATTTCTATTCTCATTTTATATTTGAAACAACTGCTGCAAGCGTGGATTAACCACTTGTTCAGAGGTCACACACCCAGTAAGAGCCAGCCTGGATCCAAACACTCAGACCACTCGCCTCCAAGACCTGTGCTTTTAACCACCTCTCTATGCGTTGGTGATTATAAGTTGGGGTGGGTTGTCCGCATTTTTGGAATTTCACCTCAACTAGTGCGAACTGAGAATTCAATATAACCAGGCAGCGGCTTAGGTGCCAAGAACTTAGAATCCTCATGAATTGCCATGGGGGAGGGGAGGTAGATCACAAATATCCAGGATAAAAGGCAGGAAGCAACTAGGGCTGGAAGAAGCTTTGAGAATGCTGTCAGCACAGAGCAGGAAGGTGAAGAGATTCTGTCTGATTTTAGCACTTGGAGAGTCTCACCTGGAGATAATTGTTGCTTCTTGATTCTGTCTGTGTTGAGTAGAACTTTTCCTTGTCCCTGTTATTTGGCATGGGCAATTCTTGGTTCTATTCTTGGATTAACTTTTTTTTCTTGTCTCACCCACCTTCAATTGTTTCTTACTCCCACTACTTCAGTGGCATTAATGCCCATTAACAATCAGTGAATTTATAGCTTTGTGCTTAGGTTGATATTTCTATCTTCAACCCAATGGCTACTTTATTCAACTGTCTTCAGCTCAGAGAGTTTCGGAGCGCTTCACTCATTACTGAGTAACTGTGAACTGGCTTATACTATTTGTCTATAGAATTTGAGCTCTTTTTGGGAAGACAGTGTACATTTCAGCTTGGAGGTTCCAGTCCTAGTCAGGGGTCAGGTACTCATATAACAGGTATGATATTAGTTCATTTCCATTTCTATTTTTTATAGCAAAATACCTATTCCTGGGTAATGTATAAAGAAAAGAGACTTATTTAGCTCAGTTTGGGAGGACTAAGAGCATGGTGCCAGCATCTGCTGAGCTCTGATGAGGGTCTTCTAGTTATTGCACAACATGGCTGATGGTGTCATGGTGGATGTGTGTGTGTGTGACAGAGAGAGAGAGATCACATGGCAGGAAGTCTGAGAGAATCAGAGGCTACTTTTTTTTTTTTTTAATAATGAAACAACTCACTTTCACAGGTCCCAAGAGAACTGTGTTAATTCTGAGAGCAATCCCCCACAGTGATCTAATTATTTTCTAGTAGGTCCCATTCTTCCAGGTTCCCCTCCTGCTCATCATCACCAGACTAGGGACTAAGGTTCCAACACATGAAACAAAATTTCAAACACACAAATCTAAGCATCCAACATACACACTTAAACCATATTCAAACAAGAGCATGCCCTCAAAAACACATGTTTATAGAATGAGTGAAATGAATGAAATGCAAACAATTGGCCTTAGGGCTAGGAAATCCCTCCCCACGCCATCTATCTGTCATATTGCCCAGTCCAATACTTTTGATATCCTACCCTTTTTTTTTTAAATGAGGACAGAGGCTGTTCATTAAATAAATTAACCATGAAATTGAAAACACAAATGTCAATATAGACACAGACTATTAATTTGCCGTTCACTGATGCATCCAGTCTCCAAAGGACCTGAGACCCTGCATGAATTTCAGCAACAAGGGGTTGACACATGGCTGAGAGGAACTGGACCAACCTGGATCTCATGCAATTCATTGGAATTATTCTCTTGTCCCTTAAAAAATGAATGTGCCTTGGCATCAGACTTTGAAACTATTTAAGTGATTAGGCCTATCTGTTCCCTTTTGACTGTTTTATTTCCTCAAAATAGATTGTACAATTTCTTACTTGTAATTTGGCCTAAGGTTGCCTTGAAATAAGAGAGTGATAAAGAAAGAAAGAAGAAATCTTTGATCATTTATCATTCCATGGAAAATCTGACAGTGGCTTCAATTAACAGATGAGACCCCAGAGAATTTCTCAGCTTGATCTTCCCCCAGTGCTCTGTCTAAGTGAGTGGAGGAAAACAGGGTTTGCAGGGACCTTGGATGGCTGCCGAATGAAGCCATCGTCTCAATGAAGCTAAAATCTCTGCCATGCTCTAGTCTTCTTTTTTTTTTCTTTTTGTTTGTTTGTTAGTTTTTCATGCTGTTCTTGTAGGTGGCTGAAACTTAGCAGCCTAAGGATGGTGGCATTAGTGAGATGTGGTGGAGAAGCTCTGTAATGGAACCTGGGAGACTCCAGTTTCTGCGGCTCTGTGGCAATCAGTCTTGAGGGCTTGGAGCGGCTTCTTCTCCTCCCAGGGCCTCCCCTTCTGTTTGTACAGGGTAGGAGCAGAGCGGCTCAGGTTTCTTTTCAATCCCAACATTTAGTAAGCCCTTCTTGCCATGGAGTAAAGAGAGAGGAGCTCAAGGGAAATAGGTCTGGAAATAGGTATACCCACTTAATATCCTAGAATGGAATTTTAAAAAAAGTGTCTTTGGCAACGTGAAAGCAGGAGATGCCAATGAAGAGGGTGGAGCTTGAAGAGGACTTTGAAGAGGCTTTTGTGCAAGCCTCATCTCCCCTCCCCTTCTCACTCTTGTCCATTCCCTATATGACTGCTACATAAAACAGGAATTAATTTTTTTTCTGAATCACAGTACAAGGGCAGAGAAGACAAACATCTCATCCTCAAATGTGTCCCTACTGCAACCCCAGTATAATGTCTTGCCCAGGGTAGATGCTCCATTGTTGAATGCAGAAATGAATGGATGAATGGTTGAATGCATAGTTAAAACTTTTAGGTTAATCATGGATTTTTTTTTCTAAAGAGATACAGGGACAATGAGACACAGAGAGAGAAACAGAGAATCAATTTTATTTAGTTTTTCATTTGGCTTTGTTGCTCCGACACTTCGCTGTGTACGTGGTGCTGGGATTTGAACCTGCATCTCTGTGTATGCCACGCAAACGCCGTAACTGCTGAGCCTCCACTTTAGCCCTGATCATAGATTTTTAATTGTCAAATTAAAGCCTGTTACTTTTATCCATGAATACTTGTGTGGTTTTTGTCTTGCTCTTTTTCATCTTCACCTTCTACAAACCTCAGGAATGTGTTCTCCCCTCCAACGATACTAAATTACCTGCAGTTTTCCCAGCATATCATGACATTTAGCACGTCTCTGTCTTTGTGCCTATTTTTTTGCCAGGAATATTTTTCTTCTAGTTTTCTTTCTAGCTAATTAGCTTCTGTATATGAATTTTGGGAGACACAGATATTCTTAAATTCATGGTGCTCAGCAACTTTGTAAGGATCAGGAATTCAGAAGAACTTAGTGGTGAGGTCTTGGCTCAGGGTGCCTCCTGAGCTGTCAAGGTGTTGGCTGGGCTTTGGTTGAAGGCTCAGCCAATGGAGGGTCCTCTTCAATTATTAATGTGTTTGTTGGCCACCGCCATTCTTTTTCAACTCTTGACTGTCAGATGGAGACCTCCCTTAGTGCCTTTCCACGTGGGCCTCACCATGTAGGCTGTACCACATGGGCCTCAGCACATGGGGCCTCTCCATGTGGACCTTACCACATAGGCCTCACCACGTGGGTCTCTCCATGGGGCAGCTCATAACATGGGCACTCAGAATTTCACATACCACACCTTTGTCATATGCTACTGGGCACACAGACCATGGCCTGGCACAGTGTGGGAGGGTGTGAATACGAGATGGTAGGAATCTTTGTCAACCGTCTCAGAGGATGGCTAACCCAGGCAGAACTGAGACCTGTTGTCTCAAATGAAAAGTAGCATTTTAAAGAACTTTCCAGATGGATGGTGCCCAATTTAGATGACCTCTCTTATGTTTGGGAATGATTTTCTCTGTGTTTTGCTGTGGCCTGAATGTTCATGGCTGCCTCAAATTTGTGTTGAAAACTAACACCCAATGCAATAATCTTAAGAGGTGGGGCTTTTAGAAGGTGATTAGGTCATGAGGGCAGTGCCCTCACGAGAGGGATTAGTGCCCTTATCAAGGGGTCCTAGAGAACTGGTCACCTCCACTGTTCGTAAAACAGCAAGAAGATGACATCTATGAGCAACATGTTCTTGTCTGACACTCAATCTGCCACTGCCCTGACCGTGGGCTTGCCAGACTCTAGGGCTACGAGAGACACAGCTCAGTTGTTTATTCAGGCTAAGGTGTTTTGTTCTAGCCCTTGGAATGAACTAAGGCACAGATTATTGACATTTTGGAATTTTAATACAAAATACTTTTACAATTTCATACACACCATTTCGTCCGATGCAGCTTTGAGTATTTAGAAGAGAGATGTGCATCTCATACATTAGGAGTGTAGAACACAATCTTGGCCTTAAGTCAGCATCCTTTTCTAGACTCCAAATAGCAAATTAGAATCAAAATTTCTAATTTTTTGCTTTATAAGCATGGTGTTATTTTCAGCACACTGAAGGTGGGTGTCAGGAGGGCAGAGAAGTGCCCGGGGCATGATGGAATGATAGAATTTTTTTTTTTTTAAATCACCTTCTCTGTGGTTACTTCCACAGCTTATAAATTATACTTGTGTATTTTTCACATAAACGATTTTCTAATTAGAATAGAAATCTTTGAGGAATGATAGTCAATTCTGTTGCTCCGCAGAATCGAGTAGATAAATTGACGTGACAGAAACATTACTAAAAGAGCATACTTTGGGGTCAAGTGTGACAATGGGTGCCGGGAAGTACATCGACACATGGACTTTCGAGGTCTCCTGGTCCACAGCTGTGTTCCTTTCACAGCTCAGCAGCTAGACAGCAGTTTCAAGGGAACACGTGTCGAGACCCAGGAGTGGAGTGTGGTAGGGGAGGGCAGGGATGGCTAAGGCTGCCCCTGCGCAGGGAAAGTTTGACCCTCTCCTCTACTCTTTCTGCAGGCAGACTAGTGCTGTGATTTTTTTTTTTTTAATAAAAGCACCATAACAATTTTATCTAGAGAAAAGATTTAGCAGCTTCAAAAAGAAAAAAAATTCTGAAAACTTGTAGCCTGGGAGATAGCACATTTGGAACAGCTGAGGGGGCACCCTGAACACTGGCAACTTTTTTGGTAATCGACAGAGACCAAAATGAGTTGTCCCTGCTCAAAATTCTCCTTTGGGGAAACCAAATTATTTTTCTAATGATGTTGCTTTTGTTCAAAATGCTGTTAATAGATGAAATTACTATCAAAGGGATACTCTTCCTAATGACATCTCAATATTCCAGTGGAGGATTTGGCAACATGAAGTCACCTGAAGCTCACGATCCCTGATGGTTTTGGCTGGGTCATTGTTGTGGGGGGTCTTGTACGTTGGGGAATGTTCAGCAGCAATGCAGACTTACAATCTCCAGTTGTCATAGCCTACCTGATATGTCTAATAAGCTCACATTTGTCCCTCCTGCATGACTCCAGGAATGATATGAACCACAACAATAACTACAACCGTATCAGCAAAAGAAAGGCTTCGTTTGAAAAGATTGTCCCTAATCTTCTGCAGCTGTGATGAATGATTAGCAATTAAAAAGCCTGGGCTTTGCCTGTTCCCAAATGGAGAGGCCACGTGCTGACCTTACGATCAGTCACCTTGGGGGCAGAGGGTCGAGGGGCATCTGTTTGTAATTTCCTGTCACATCAGTACCATTTGCAGCAATGGTCAAGAGCACACGAAGATGGTGTTCTGCCTTAGATGTCTCCTCGATAGTTTCTTTGAGAGGGATCTTAAGAAAGAATGTGCTGAGCGTTGGGACTCTAGTGAGAAGGAGACCCCAAACAGCATGTGATCCTGTGGCGGGCTGTGTTTGGAGGAGAGGCCTGGCGTTTGCTTAGTGGGGACCAAGGCAAGAGCAGAAACTTCAGTAGAGAAGTGTGGTTCGAGAGGCCTGTGGAGGTCCCCAGTGGTTATGTATGGAAAAGAACTGGACAGAAGAGTAGAATTGTGTAGGCTAGATGCTTCTAGTGGGACAAACTGGGTAAGTACCTTAAGGAACAAACCAGATTTATTTTCAAAGTACCTTTCCTTATAGGCTTTTGTCTTCACAGGACGGGGTTGAAACAGACTCAGATAACTGATGTAAGTAACCAAAGCCTAATAGATGATGGAGAAATCTATAAAAAAAGATTGTCATTATCACTAATAGCATGGGGGTATTACCTATCCCTATGCACAGAACTAAGGTAAATATGGAGATGCCTTAGGTCTTCAAGGAAATGCAGGCTCGGTTGCCTATTTTAGGGAAGTTGTTAATTATGTAGACATTTCTCTCTGCCTTGTATAGTTTCTTATGGCTGCCATAATAAACAAGAAATCTATTCTCTCGTGGTAAGGAGGCTTTACGTCCAAAGTCAAGGTGTTGGTGGGGCCTTGCTTTCTCCTGGGCACCTGCAGAGCAAATCCTCAGTGGCCTCAGTCCTCATGGGCAGGATAGAAAGGTGTGGGAGGTAGTGAAGCCTTGGGCCAGGGTGATACTGAGCAATGTGTCTAAAGAGCAGCCCTGTTGTACTCATTTAAAAAAAAACAAAAAACAACCACCCCAAAACAAAACAAAAACCAACTTTCCCCCATGGAAGTGAGGGGTGAGTTGAGAGACTGAGTGCAGATGACAGGGCTTGGTCGCAGATTGCGGATAGAGGTTGAAGGCCAGACAAGGGCTGATGATGACGGATTTCTTGCTTTGGAGACTGGCAGAGCTACTGACAGATGTGAGGAAGCCCGGAAGGTGACCCACGCTGGGAGGGCAACTGGAGAATTTGCTTTTAGAAGATGAATCCTGGCCTCATGAAAGTGTAGCTAGCCCCCTTGTCCCTACAGTCACTGTGACTCACCATCTCTGAGGCTGGTTTTACCTTTCGACTTTTCTAATGCACTGGCATGCGTCAGTTTTGTGACTCTAGGATGTCAGTAGTTGAGAAATTAAAGTCTCCTTGAAGCCTCTATTTCCATAGGACTGCAGAGCAGTGTCTACTATTTGTAAATGATGTGCACGGTTTCAAATGATTTATTATTTTCAAAGTTAGGAAAATATACAATTTCTTATGCTTATTCAATAATTAGTGTATAATAAACTCCATCAAAGAGCTTCTGTAATTTTTCAAGTACCAAGTATCAAATATCTGTTTTTCTCAGTCATTGACTGCTAGTCAACCATTTAACTGGTTAATATGAGCATGAGGATAAATAAATGAAGACCTTTTGACCTGCAGACTTTGAGTGACAGCTTGAACTAAACCATCAGTCTTCCACCAAAAGAAACACAAAGGCTACCCTTAGCAAGATGGGACACAGTCTTGTTTTGAAGGTCAGACAATTTATTTATTTTTTAAGGGAGAGAAAGGGAAAAGAAGGACAATTTATTAATTATATGTATATTTTTCCATCTCAAGAAGAAATACTCATTTAGATTTACAATAGTGAAGAGCTTCATAGAATGATGCAGAGTATTATAAATTACAGAAGAGGTCTGGACAGTGGGAGCTTTCTAAATTAAAGTTGTTTTTCTCTACCTCCTGGGTCTTTGTATTCTGTCACAAAAACACTTTTCACTACAATGATTTTGTACAATGTCAGTATTTCTGATGAGATATAAACACCTGAAGAAATAGATATGGTTTTTTTATTCTTTCAATATGATTTAGCCTTGAAATAGAAGCACTGTCATATGAATTCGTGATTTGTGCAATCTAGGAAAACAGAACACTGAAGTATCCTGCAGTATTGAAACTACATTTCAGATGCAGGCACACACACCCGTGCGCACACACACATGCAAGCACACACATACACCAACACACAAACACTCTTATTCACACATACAGCCCACGGTATCTGAGAAAAAAAATGTCCATCAGGAAGTAGAATAAAAACTGGAGAAAGCTCCCCGAGGCAGGTTGGCTCATCAGTGAAACACTTTCTTGTCACTTTCTCAGTTCAATATTGAATTGATCCAGTGTTCTCCTGAGAGTGTGTATTAATTTAATAGACACTTCTGTTGGAAATATTTCTCCCCAGATCATGCAAATTTTATTTCTCTCTACCTTATCGTTCCTCTTTTCCCAAAGCCAGTCATTAGAAATGCTGGGAGGGATCCCACCCTTGGTTGTGTTGAAGTCACTCATCAATAGGTGTTAAAGCCTCTCAGTCCTGAGGGGAGATGCATTTCCAGGTGTGGGAGAGGAGGGTGGGTTAAATTAGGGGGTGTGTTTGTTTGCAAGTTCACTGCCTGGCATTACCTCAAAAGAGAATACCACTCAGAAGAGTCCAATTAAGGGACAAGTCCACAGGGCAATTGCTCAGAGGTGTTAAGACATCACTGGAAAATTTGGAAAGAGCGTGTTGGTTAATTCAGGTTATTACAAGTAACCAGAGAAGTAGACATCATCTCTCAGTACAATGCGCTTCTCTAATGCATCCTTTAACCCATTAAATTAGTGCTAGATCTAAATGCTGTACACACTTAGGTGTTGAGCATCAGTGTGAAGTAAGGCCAAATTGTTGGCTTGCCTAGTGTGCCCACACATCTAGAGGCCACTCTGGCCCAGGCCACTAAGTCTCACTTCTCTGTCACAGCCCGTAGCTGCCCAGGGTTTCCTAGAACAGAAGACAGAATGGGGAAGCAGTTCTAGGTTGTGTCCAAAATAAACTCTTGGTGCTGACCCTTGCCTCCCAACAAGTGTGAGTCTGGTTTATTTGGAATTATTTACCCACTAAATAACTGATGTCATATTTCCTCTATATCTCATTCCAGTTTCTGCCTGGAGTGACGGACCATAATTTCCTGTCTTACAGAGTCACAGTCCCTGTTCAAGTGCTGGTCCGACCCAGCTCCTCTGTCAGGGCCTCTGTTCTCCCATCCTTCTGTGCTCCAGTACAGTCGTCCTCACCTGAGCCTCCTGTGCCGTCCCTGCTCACTGCCAGGCTCCACCATCTACACACCCTCCCTGAGGCTAGGATGGGCCTGGCTGCGGAGTGGAGCTCTGTGGCAGACCTTATCCAGGGCAACGTTTTCAAAGAACTTTATGCCTTGAAAGGGAGCTGCAAGGGCTGGAGCAGTGGCTCAGCGGTTATGGCGCTTGCCTGGCATGAGTAAGGATGTGGGTTTAAACCCCAGCACCATGTACACAACACAGTCTCAGAGCAATGAAGCCCACATCAAAAACTAAATAAAATTGATTCCCTCTTTCTCTCTCACACACTGTCCCTCTCTCTTAAAGAAAAAAAAAAGAAAGAAAAGGAGCTGCAAGAGTGAAAATGTTACTTTAAAATTTTTGTCCATATATCCGTGGGTGTCTTTGTTCTGGGACAACTAGCCCTCTTGGTTTCTATTCAGACTTTAAGGCAAGCATCAAATCCCACATCACAGAGCAGTTTAAGGATGTGAATGGTCAGATTCCCTTGAAAATGTTGCTTGATCTTAAACTTCAGGGAGCAAAATCCAATCTGTACATTTAAATATTCCTAGAAATCTTATATGCCAAAGAGAGAAAAAAAAGATATTATTGGTGTATTTTCAGGAGGGTAGCAGACTCATGGGTGGAAGGAAATTAATCATTATTGATTCAGAATTTTAAATATATTATTTTGCTTAATCTTTTTGCTTGTAATGGATAAGTATTAGTTAGAAGTTATGATAAGCTGCTATAACAAATAAGCCACCCACCGAATTTTCTTGGTTTAAAACAATGGATTGCTTTTTCATTTACAGTGAAGTTCAAGTTAGTTCCAGGACAATGGTATCAAGGATGAGGTGAGTGACAGTGTAGAATTTCTGCTCCACACAGATTCAGGGACCCAGGCTGATGAAAACTCTGCATTCTACAATCTGTTTTCCAAGCTTGCCTTTAATATCAGCATACAGAGAGAGGGAGTGAAAAGAGCATAAGGAAGTCATTGTGGAAGTCGTTTATGGCTTTGGCTTATAAGTTACACATTAACCATTTCATTTATTAGAGCTGAGTGTCACAGACACCTTTGACCTGAAAGATGGTTGGCAAGTGTAGTGAATGTAGCATTTTGCTGAGTACCCAGGAAGATGAAATGGGACATTTGATGGATAGATAGTGGTCACTGGTAGACATCATTATTTTCATTTTATAGTTGAGGAAGCTATAACTTGTCCAAGATAACTCAGGTAGCAAGAGGAAGGACTTTGGGCTACAATGTACCCTGGGATCTCCTACAAATTCCTAATTAAACCGCTGTAGTCGTTATGGTTGGCATTTCTTGAGCACTGTACCTTTCACTTCACAATGCTAGTAAGATGTAGATTTTATTATGCCACAAATGCCAGGAAAGGAAATTGAGCCTCAGACTTCTTCCAGAACATGTCCAACAGCAAGAAGGTTGGATTGGGATGCAAACCCATTCCTTCCAGACTCCGTAATCTATGTTTGCCCAAACCAGCCCTGGATTCATAATGGCAGCTGGATGGAGGCTGGGGGAGTGTTGGGTCAAATGGGCCAGCTATAAACTTTCCTTAAGTACATTTTGTCCTTTATGAAGCACAGTTTTTTTACTCCCTCTGTTTTTAAAAAAGATCAATTCTCCCATCTATTCGTGCAACTTTGATGTGAAGTCTTAGTAGCAGAATACATCTTTAAACTGTACAATATTTATGGTACTACATTCGCCCACATATCCACAGTCATTATTCTGCAAAAAAGGTGCAACAGCCATTATCATAATAAATAAATGTTTATCGAGTACCTTATTACAGAAGAGCTCATGATGCTGGGAAATGGGGAATGTACCATGGGATCCTTGTTCTCCCTGGGCTAACAGATAGGTTGGAAAGAAACACAGAAAAATGAATACATAAAAAATAAATGAAGGCTGGAAAGGTAGTTAGTGGTAGAGCGCTTGCCTGGCATGCGCGAAGACCTGGGTTGGATCCCCAGTACCACATATGTAACTAAGTGGAGGGAAAGTAAAAACCATATGAAAAAATGAAATTAACACACACTCTCTCCCTCTCTCTCAAAAGAAAGAAAGAAAGAAAGAAAAAAGTGAGGCTTGGGGATGTAGTTCAGTGGTAGAAAACCCGCCTGGCATGCTTAAGACCCTAGGTTCAGTCTGCAGAACTGCAAAATGAGTGAATAAATAAATAAACCCCAAAGGTAAATAACACAGGTGGTGTTTACTGTGAGCCCAAGGACCACTGCCACAGTTAGCATCAGAGGATGGCTGGAAGATCCTTTTTGAGCTGTTGTGAATGTGTTGGAATCAGGCCTGGTGGATACCTTCTGCTATCACATTAATCCTCCAGGAATTCAGTGGTGGGAGTAATAGCTGAGGATTGGATGGCCAGAAAGTGTTCAGAGAGGAAGTAAGACTGAGCTGGGCTGAATTATATGGTGTTATTTTCCAACACTAATGAAAGCTTGCTGAGCTAAAACCCAGGGCATAATTTCTCACTGGCTGGCTGCTCTAGATAGCAGCAGCTTCCGTGCCTCCAGGATGGAATTTTCTCAGCCCCTGAAGATGTGAGGTGTGCATAGCAGGTAAGCATGCTTCCATTTGCCTTTCGCCAGTGCTTTAATTAAACACACTTTGCTTCTCTAGGGTGGTTATTCCCAGCTCCGGAAGTCCTGGAATGTTACTGTAGCAGCCTAAATGGCGTTCACTGAGTGGGAATCATGCAGCAAGAGGTCTTTTAAGCTCTTTTTCACACCAGTGATGGGGTAGAGGAAAGGAGAGGGTGGGTTCCAGCTGAAGTACTAAGGAAGGAGGATTCCGGGGAAGATTTCTTTTCCCTTATTTGAGTACCTTTTCTGATGGGATCACTACTTCTTTGTTTCTGTTTCAGGGAGCTTTGTGTTACTGTGACCAAAATACCTGACAAGAACATATTAGAGGAAGAAAAGTTAAATAACGCTTGTGGTTTCAGAAGTCTCAGTCTGTAGCTGGCTGATGTCATTTCTCTGGACCCAAGGAGAGGCAGCACACCATTATAGGAGGACCCAGTGGAGGAAGTCTGCTCAGCTCATGGTGGGGCTGGGAATCAGAAAGAAGGGTGGGGATGGAGGGAGGTGTCTTAGGGAAGATGCACACTTCCAGGGCATATCCCCAGTGACCCACCTCCTCTGCCATACCCCATCTGCCTGCATTTACCACCCAATCCTTCAAACTAGGATGGAGTGATTAAATCAAGCAGCTCTTGTAATCCAATTATGTTACCTTTGAACATTCCTGAATAAACACAGGAGTTTTGTGGGTGACTCCTCATATCCAATCTATATGAGTTCCTTTTATAGAATCCAATTGACCATTCTTTTTCTAGGAGGTAAGAAATAATAAAAAATGTAGCTAGCATTTATTGAGGAGTAACTTTAAATCTGAACCCTTCATAAGATTATTTTACTTAATCCTTAAAATAACGCAGGCACATTCTACTGATAGGAAAACTGAACCCTTTAGAGGTTTAAGAAAGTTGTTCAAGGTCACATGGCTAGTAAGAGGTATAAAGAAGGGTGGGAATCCCTTCAAAAATTTATTACAGATTTATTGAGCTATAATGCAAATACCTTACCATTCACACATTTATAACACATAATTCAATGGTTTTTTTTAGCTTATGCAAAATCACCACAGTTGATTGTAGAATATTTTCATATCCTGAAAAAGCAGCTACCCATTGGCAGCCTCTCCTCTCCTTCCCCAGTCCCTTGCTCCTTTCTGTCCTATGAAGTCACGAAACTACCTTTTGCCTGTACAGATGGAACCTCACAATACGCAGTCCTTTGTGACTGACTTCGACTTTCACTTAGCATGTCTTCAGTGTTCATCTATATTGTAGCATGTGTCAGTTCTTCCTCCCTTTTTATGGTTCAGTATTTCATTTTATGGACATACTACATTTATTTATCTGCTCATCAATTGATGGACATTTGTGTGTGTCATTACCACGTTTTAGATATTACAAATAATGCTTCTACATACATTTATGTAGGAGTTTTTGTGAATGCATATGTTTTTATTTTTCTTGGCTTTGTACCTCAGAATTGCTGGATCATTGAGAAATTCCATGTTTAACCTTTTGAGGAACTGCCAGGCTATTTTCCAAAGCAATTTTACCATTATATGCTTCTACCACATGGACTCCTCAGTATTAACCATGACCAAGAAAATTTATACTTTGGCCATTTATTTGCACAAAAAAATCCAAACAGCTTAGTAAAGTTCTAATAAAACCAATTAGAAACTAGAGAGTCTTCTTAAGGAGGAGTCTCAAAGCTGAACTCCAGGTTGAGAAACTTTGGCAGTTTTTGATTTGAAGACATCAGTTGAGCTAAGTGAAGCAGTAAATGATGAGAGGTGCCATATTTGTATGCCCCTTTGTTCCCTGAGACATCAGGAGGATTTTCTGCTTATTTCTAGAACTGAGTGGTTTTTAACAGTACACATGCTGGTGCGGCAGTAGCCCAGGATTGTCTATTATTCTGAAAAGCCATTGACATTTGCTGAAAGACAGCACACAAAAGAAGACATGCATAATATCTATGCATATGTCAAGCTGATCTCTTGAAAAAGTAGGTATTCAGAGTGTCAAGTTCATTGCCACTTGATTGCAAGTGACATAAACCTCAAGGCCATTCTTTTAAAGTGCAATAGGAAAAAAGAAACATAGAAAATTATTCTTTATCCTCCTTGCAACATATTTCTGAAAGGGTCCCGAAAGGTGATTTTTCAACAAGGTACACTTGAATGAGCCTTGAGGGTTTCTGTCTGAGATGGAAGAGCATTTGCTGAGTGCCTACTCTGAGTGCACTGGGCAGATATAAGAACATAAGCCTTGGGCTCTGCCCTCTGAAAGTTCTCTGTTATTAAAGAATAACTTTATGCTAAACTTTGACCAGGTGGGCTACAAGGATCAAGAGAAGGCAGAGGTGGAATGTTCTGGAGAGGCCACTAGGAAAGCTTATGCAGAAAGTGAGAACAGCCTTCATGAAAGTCAAGCCTAGGACTGAGTTAAGCTGGAAGCAATGCTGCGTGTATTTCAGGTGGGAAGAGTCGCATCCACATGTTGAAAGGCAGACTATATTTCAGGGTTAAGGGAGAGCTGGGTCGTTGGTATATATGACGGGCAGAAGGAATATTCAGAAGTTGGAGTGAGAAAGCAGGATAGCACCATGGGAAGAGTATGGCACAGGGGATTGGGACACATGGATTTTATTTTCATTTCTGCTACTGACCAGCTTTTGATGTTGAGTCTGTGATTTGGCAAAGTGGGGCTTCTGTTTCTTAGTCTGTGGAGGTTAAACTAGACTTCCTGAATCTTTCCCACTCTTGAAGGTCATGTTTTCATAAGTATGAAGTGACATCCCAGAGTTCTCTTGGATGTACATTGAATCACTGGGAAATTTGAAACTAGTGATGGCTTGGCTCCAGCCCCAAAGATTCTGATTCCATAGGTCTTGGGTGGAGCCCAGGCTTTGGGAGTTCCCAAAGCCCCCTAGGTAATTCTAATGGTCTTCCAGACTGAGAACCACTAATCTCTGGTGTGTTCGATGCCTCTGGTTGATTAGAAAGTACTGGAAGACTGGCTAGAGAGTCTATTAGGATGAAAAGACTCCAAATCTGTGACTTTGAAGGATTTTGCTTCTGTGAAAAGTATGTTGGGATCAGGTGGTGGAGGGCTTCATGCTGGACTAGGGGATCTGTGCCTTGTTTTATAGGCAGCAGGAGATAAGTAAGATATTTGAACAGACAGTACTTTAAGACATCTCACCATGTATGTTTCATTGCTTTGGAGCATGATGACAACCACCAGAGAATGAAAGGAACACTATCTTCATTTGTGTTTTCAGTTGCAGTAGGTGTCCATTGCCAATTTCTTTGTGGACAGGGTATAGTGTGCCCAGCATGAATTCAATCTGTCAAAGGGGAGAAGTAGCTAGAGTGGGGAACATAGCTTGAGGTGGCAGAGCAGTGTGGCATGGCCTTCTCTAGTGAAGCTGTCCTTAACCAAAGGATAGGCACCACAGTTGGGTAGGATGGATGGCATAGGGTGGACTTTAAATTCTAAGTGATATCCCCTTTTCAATTCTCCTTTTAATCTTCACATAAACCAAAGTGAATCTCAGTGATCAATCCAATGGCTCTCACAGCTCTTTACTGCCTGCTAACTTCCCCTTTGACAAAATGAAACAGGCCCTAGGTTTGGAGCCCCAGGCATGTCCTCCATTCTTTTGGCAGAACTTACCAAGAGGGTGTTCTGCCTTATGTAAATCCATCTAGTCCCTAAATCTTGTGGGATTGAGATGCAGAGGGCTGGGACATTCTATTTCCAAAAGCCAAGGTTGGTCTTCCAGTTATACCACTGACTCAAAGTTTGCTTCTCCATTAAATTTGAGTAAAACAAGAGTTGATTTAAAGAAAGTCACTAATAACAGCACAAAAGGAAAGGGAAGGCAGAAGGGAAACACAGTGGCAAGGGGTATACAAGTAAATGACCTTTAGGAAACTCTGGTGAGTTCTTTATGGTGTTCGGACCAGGATTCAAAGACGCAATCCGGGTTCTGAGTGCTGGCAGGCCACTCATGTCTCTAGTCTCTAAAGTTGGAGTCTCCACTGGATAGTCTTTAGAATTCTTTCCAGGTCCAAAATTCTTTTTCTCATGACAATATTCCTAAAACACACTCTGTTCCCAGGAGCTCGATCACATCTGGTTATTCCCCAGTGGTCATGTTACCACCCTGTCTCCCATTGGTGGCTGAGAGCATGTGGGCAGCTCCCTGGGACTAACCCCAGCATCATTCCTGTGGAACCACCAGTCTCTGATTTTCTGAAAAAATTTCAGGGCAAGAGCATTTTAAGGAATGTTGGCCCTGCAGGCTAAAACATCAAAATCTTTTAAGGGGAAAAAAACCCAACCCCAAACAAAACAAAACTAATGAAAACCAAAACAAACCGAGTAGCCTTGTAGTTAATTGAATTTTCGCCACTTTCAATTTTTGTATTTGGGGGGTGTTGTTTCTTTTCCACCCTGAAGTGTTTTATTAGGGAGCAGATGACGTATCTTATTTAAAATGCATTTGTTGCTGCTTTAATAATGCTTCATAAGACCGACATGCAAAAATACCTTCCCAGTGGCCTCCCTACCTCCAACAAACAGACAAACCAACCAACAACTTAGTGAAAGAAATACTGTTCCATAGGTTATTTGGGGGAAGTCGTGTCTTCTGGTTTGCGATTCTCAAATGTTAGCATATTTATAATCATCTGGGGCCCTTGATAAAAATGCAGATCCTTGGGTCCTGGCCTCAGCCACCTGAGTGAGTAGGTGTGGGTTGGGGATCAGGAGCTTCTGAGATGCTGAGGATGCTGTAGGCTTCCACGTCACTCATCTGGAATTCCTGTGCTAAGGAAAAGTAGGTGATGCGATCTCCTGCGTATAAGGGGGCCTTGCTTCCATCTTTGGTATGAACTTCCAACCTTCAGCCCTCCCTTTTTACTCAGGCTTCAGTTGAATATCAAGGGCAGCCCTCATGTTTCAACAGCAGGGAATAGGTTAGTACAGTTATCTAAGGGCATGAATATGGATGGTTCAGACATCTGTGTTTAAATCTCTATATTTTAGCTTTGGAAGGTGGGTCAGGTTGCTACCCTTCCATCATGGATTTCCTCATCATTATAAAGGGGAACCACAACAGGGTTAACTGAGTTAATACACACATAGTCCCTGTGTTGAGGTAAGCATCCAATGCAAGCTAGCTATTATTAGTGTGGTAGGTGTTGGGAGAAAATGAAAGGAGAGGAGCTGGAGATGGGAAGAGATGCCAAGGTGGAGCTTGGAAGCAGTAACAATGGTGTCAAGAATGACAAGATACCGGAGCCCTGGCATCCTGCCTGTGAAGTGTGAAATGATATGACTGCTACCGAAAGCAGAAAAAGTTTAAAAAAATAGCTAGAGCCTGGATTCCTGGGGTTGTGGATGATCAGGGAGAAAGGTCATCCTGTCCTGTGTCAGTTTCTGGTGCCCTGAGTGGCAGTGAAGATCCAATGTCCTATGGGACTGGTCTCAAAGTTTGGACCCTGAGTTGGAGGGAAGAGTGGTTCTCAGCTGGGCACTCGCACCACAGAGATGAATCCACATCAAGTTTCAGGGCCTGGTGACATCATGGAACTCGGAGCCAAGCATTCTATACAAATTGCTAAAATGTACCAACATGCCGGGAAATCACCACTTGGTGAAGTTGAGAGCCACACCCTTCTCCCTTAAAAACTTTCTTCTTTGGCCACCAGTACACACTTTACTCCATCTCTCTGGAGCTCCAGCCATTTCTTTCAGCCCCTGTCAGCTCAGTATGATCCCAATAAGGGGCCTCCCTCTGTGTTGCCAAACCAACCCCGGCTCCTGATGCAGAGGATAGATGCAGAGCTCAGACCCCAGCCAATAACAACAATGTTGTAACATGGTCTAGATTTGCCTCTTAGGCTCTGGGCTTGCTTTCCCCACCTGCCTTTAATTTTTGCCCTTACCGCAAACTGATAGAGATCTGCATCAAAGACTTATCAGATGAGTGTGCCCGATAGAAATGAAATGCTCAGTCTGTCCAATTTAGCCAATTCTAAATAGCTACCTTTAAGTAGATTCAAAGAATATCATTGTTCCTAAGTTCCTTCTGAGAAAAAAAAAACCAAAAAATAATAAATAAAACTCCTTTGGTTAACTGAATCAAGACTGTCACTCTAAGAGAACAAAATAAGGTATGAAAAAAAATAAAACAAACAATCAGAGACTGCAAGAAAATTGAGAGTTAACAACATTTTCAAGTGGTAATTGAAGTTTTCACAAAGGCTTAGGGTTGGTCCATATTCTGATGTCATTGAAATATCTCTGGTTTAAATTTAAGTACTTTAATAACTAGTTAGGGAACGAAAAAGTTTCTTTCCCAGGCAGCAGCTATAGAAAGCTTTCTGTTGGATTCCTGGGATGACAATAGTTCTTTGTCACCTGCTGTAACTGTGCCCCCGGCTGGTGATAAACTTTCCAACGTAAGCAGAGTTATTCTTGTCAGGAAGGGAAGCTGTTCAGAACTGAAAAGAAAATAAATATCTAGTACTTTGACTTTACTCTTGTTTGTCTCTTCGCCCGAGAAGTCTGATGAAATAATGCAAAGTCCAAGTGGTCCTCTGGCAGGGCTGGAATTTCCACTCTAGTGGAAAAGATTATTCACACTTGTTGCTTAGAAACCTTTCCCAAGTGGGAACATATCCTTATCTTTAGGTGTGTCCCCGCCTGCTCAAAGCAGAAGTTTGGCAATTATGGGATTTGTGTGATGAAGTGGGGTTATCAGGAGAAAAAAGATCCACTTTGGAAGTTCTTAATTATCTAGTCTGATTTTACAATGATCCAGTTAAACAAGTAACCAGAGCCATAATTCACACTGTGGAGGCTAATTATAGTGTTTGGGGCTCACCTCAGGGATACTTCATCAAAGTGTGACATGTAATGGAAAATATAGTAAGGTAAAAAAATAAAATATTCTCTTACAATGATATTTCAGGGCATATTTTATTTCAGCTAATGAAATTCTAGGGATCAAAACTGAGCAGGAACTTAAAGGCAAAGAAACAAGAGACTGGAGGTTATATATCTGGTCTAGTTGGCCAGGATTGGAATTCAGAGCTACCTGCTTGTACACCAGTGGACTCTCTGTCCCCTGCGAAAGTTAGTTTATCAGCGGAGATTTAAAAATGAACCAAATATGTGAAACAACAAGATCTTGGTCTTGTGAATTCCATTTTCCCTCCTCGGGGCACCCTGCTGTCTATGTCCCCCTCTAATCCATGATTATAGCACTCGATGGAAAAAGAGTGGAAAGAACACAGAAGGAGAATGTGAAGAATTAGGAAAATTTCACACAAAAGCTAGAGGAGGAGCCCAGGGAAATGGCTAAGCCAGATGCGAGTGCGTTTCTCTCCAACCAGAACCAAGGAGGAAGAGCCCGGTCACCCTTCCCCTGTCCCAGTCCCCACACCAACAGGACTTGCATTACGTTTCTTCCACACTTCATCTCCATTTCGCCTACAGTGGATGAGTGTTTTCATTCCTGCTATGCCTGAGAAAGCTCCAAAAATACAGAGAGAAAGTCTGGGTCTCTGGTATTTAGAATTGGCCCCAGAACAAAATTAGTCTGAAAAGGATCTTGTTTTCAGTGTGTGTTTGCCAGGATTCTGCTTCATGGTGGAGACTAGAAATTTGAAAGAAGCACTGGAATATTTGTGTTTTGTCCCAGACAATCGCAAATAGGAAGTCTTTCTCATTGGCTAAGTCTGATTTAATGCTAATACCACAGGTAAGAGCCCAGGACTTTGAATCAGGGGCATAGGAGCGGCATCCTGGCTGGACTGCTGTTTAACTGGTGGGCATATTTCTTAATCACTATTGGCTCCAGTTTTCTCACCTGCAATGGAAATAATAATAAGATACACCTCTTGGGGTTAATGAGGAGTAATAAAGTAATGTTAATAATGGGATTACCCTGGTGGGTGGCACAGAATCAAGCTCAGTAGGTGGTGATCGGCACTATCAGCAGGCTGTCGCCACGCACATGGCTTGACTTGAATTAGGTGCTCCTCATTAAGTAATCTAGAATGCTTCCTACATTTTGCTGAGGGCATAGCTATAGTATCGGATGCAGTTTAATCTCCTGTGGTTATCTATTTTTGAAGGATCTGGACAGAAGCAGAGTTTCGGGCAGGCCAGGGCAATTACCCACTGGGAATGATATGGCTTCAGACAGGGCAGGTTACAGATGTGGGAAGAGAGGACTCAGGCACTCATTCACACTGAGGTGCACAGACCACGTGGGCAGAGCCAGCACCAGGAGGTCTTTATGGAAACTGGACCCTTGTCACTCATGATAGGGACATTCTTCTGCAAAACTGTTTCTTCCTGGGAATTTTTAAAGGCTTGCCTACTGACCCTCATATATACCACCATGCAAAATAAGGTTCATGAGACTCCTGCTGAGAATTCTTTTTTTTTCCTTTTTTTTTTTTAAGAGATAGAGAAGGAGAGAGTTTTTTTCCATCTTGATTTTGTTTTTCTTCCACTTAGTTGTGTATGTGTTGCTGGTGATAGAATCAGGGTCCTTGCACATGCCAGGCTAGTGCTGTACCACTGAGTCACCTCTCCAGCCCTTCCTGCTGAGAATTCTTGACTCTGATATGATGTGCACATAGAATGTAACTTCCCAAGTGGCGATAAAAGGGATTTCTGTTGACTCTCCAAATCCCACTTTACCATTGCTTCCAGTAAGACCTGGAATGATACCTGTTTTGGTATCATTCAGGTGCCACGCTGACTAGTTGCAGAACTTACCAAGCTACTCAACCTCCTTGCGCTCCAGGGAGAATGCTTTGGTGGGGACTAATCTATTACGTACCTGCCCATCTGAGAGCTGGCTGAAGAAGTGGGGGGGTACACTCAGATATTTGAGACACTCATGGCATTGGCGTCGGTAGTCAGCAGGAGAGGAGCCCAGTCAGTAGTGCGTACAGTGGATTTCAAGAATTGTTTGAATCTATAATTTTGCAAGGAAGCTAGAGCCACACGGGTCTTCAGGGAGCTTTTCACAACATTGGCAGAGAGGACCTGAGTACAGGCATACTTATGTGTTTAGATTTGTAAGTCACCATGACAAAGTTAGAACTCCTTGACTTCTCTGATGTTCAGTTTTCTTGTGTGTAAAATGGGGACAATCACCACACCCTGCCCACTCTACAGTGTGTTGTGAGTGAAGGTTGTTTGTGTAAAAATGCTTTGTACAGTTGCTACACAAGTGAATCATGCTCATTTTTTCTTACCAAAGGAGATGACAGAGGAATCCGTATTTTACTCCTCTCTCTGATCCTTTTCAGTGCCCCCCTATTCTTTTCCTTCTCACCACTTCCTTGAGGTGGGGGCCCTGTGTTCTTTAATGCACTCCAAGAAAACCATTTGAAATGCTATGGTATTCAAAGGACTCAGTAGTGTGCAATGGAATAAAAGTTCCTATTTTAATTATATTAGACAAAAGGCAAATAAATGTTTAAATTGCATTTGATATTTGCAGTCAAAAAAGGCTTTTGCTTTTTCTCCCACTAACATTAAGGCAAAAAGACTTGAATATAATTAGCTGATTTGCTGGGTTATAGGAGAAGCTTGGGATGAGGGAGGGGGCTATGATGGAGCCTTGAAATTGAAAAATCAGCCAGATGAGATTAAAGTCTGGAAAATGCCTATAGAACCTATTCAGTTCTGCAGAAGAAATTTCCATATCAGAACAGACCACTTGACCATATGTGTTATAGCTCTGCTTGCCCCTGGTTTTAACTTTTATTGGGTTATTCCATCTGGCTCCTGGTCACAATTAGAAAGTATTGCATGCGAGAAATCTCTGCAGTCTGAGGTTTTAGTTCACAGAGAATTTTGATATTTCCACTTATCTTTATTGGGTTGCTTGTAAAGAGAGTGAAGCTCTTTAACCAAACACACTCTCCATGTCCAGGTGGGGAGAAGAGGATGAGTAAGTAATTAAGTTGCTAAAGTGGAGGATTCCTTAATGGTCAGAAGGAGCACTGAGCTACTGGTTGCTTGTCTGGGCTACTTAGTGAGAGTGGAGTCTTGTGCCTGTATGTGTGGTGTGGTGTGTGCAGACCTGGTGTGTGTGTGTGTGTGTGTGTGTGCGCGCGCGCGCGTTTGTGCACGTGCCACATGCACCGGAGGTAAAATTGTCATCAAGGCGAAGATCTCATTGTCATTCATTCTCTCCTTTCTTCTTCGTCTCCCTGCTTCTCCCTACCAGCCTCACACATCATTCTCTCTCCTTCTCCTCTTTAACCTTTCTCTTTAAAGTCTGCTTTTGTCTTTGCCTTGCTGCATACCAAGGGTAATTGATCATTAACAGCTTAGAGTGGTATTAGTGGAGTGAAAAGAGGCGTTTGCTTTTTCAAGTTTTTCTTCAAAGAAACTCTCAGGCTAAAAGGCTGAAAATGTTGACCAGGATATCAGGGCAGGGATGTAGTGCTTGCCAAAGTCACTTCACTCAAGGGCCCTATGATGCTTTGCCTGGAGAAGAATTTGCAGGAAAAAGACGAGAGCCCTTCTCCAAAGCAGCAATGGAGGCGAGGGGGATGACCTTGGTGCTGGCTCCCAGGCAGCAAGGAGAGCTAAGAAGAGCGGATGTGAACTCTAAAGGGAGGTTTGCTCTCAGCTCAGGAGGGCGACAGGCCCCACAAAGTGAGGGAGTGAGCTCCGAGGCCCTGGCATGTCTGTGCAGATGCTGAGAGGCAAGGAGGGACATAAGAAGGTCTCCCCGAACTCCAGCTACTGTGCTGGTCACACTCCCGTGGCTGGTTCTGGGTGAAGGTCAGCCCCAGAGTCGAACTTGACCCATATTTTCATTAGAAAATGCGGTTTTCATTCTGGTGGTTGCAAAAGCAATCTCAGGCATTTAAGAAGGTTTAGGCTATGCCCCCTTTTTCTGCCAAATGCTATTTTTTGCATCTTCCTCTGTGCTTTGTTATATATTTTTCAAGCGGTGCTCTGATAGCTCGGATTTGCTAATTTAGACTTTCACAATTTTCTGGAGACCAAATAAATTCCTGCCTTGCAGATCTCAAGTGCAAGGTCATTCAGATGACATGAGATACAGCAGAAAATGGCCTCCTCGTTTTTCAACATCTCCGATTAGTATTCGTTTGCGATATTAAGAGACCTGAGAGTAAATACAAGTTTTATCCCCTCATCTAAGTGGGCATTAATTCAAGGTATGTCCCTTCTGTTTTGTCATGATTCATAAATCCTCTGCCTGTAAAAATCAAAGGCTGAGACTATTTGGTTACCTGTGGCAATGATGGACTTTCTATTGGTGACATTTGCTTTGCCGCCCTGGGTCCTTTATAAGGACTGGAGCCTTTCTCCCTGCACCTTTGACCTGGACTTCCTGTCCCAGCATAAACATCTCCTTTCTTTTATTCTGACAGCTGCCGGTGGAAGAGCAGTGAACGTTGTGAGACTCTGGTTTGTTTGTGTTTATTTGGTTTCCTCCGCAAAGTCGTCTGGCTGAATGTAATCAACGTCGTCCCTCTGCTTTGTAGAATGAGCTTCGAGTAATGATGTGCAGATGCCGAATGTGACATGTTTGGGCACCAGGTAGTTTAATTCTAGTCTCATTTGCAGAGACAACTTGGTGTCCTTAGGGGCTCTGTTACCAGAAAGCCAAATGACACAGAACCGTCACAGCTCTGTTCCGAGGTGATCACGTCCTGTAAAATGTCGGAACGTTCTCTTAGCGGGTGTTTCAAAGTTGGGGCATTTAAGAACTGAGCTAAATCATTGTGGCCTTTCTCCTCTTTTTCTTCCACTTAAATGACAGTTGGGAGCCTGTCCCTCACTTTATTCCATTTGATGCAGAGAGGTGAGAAGTTCATGTCAATAAAGAAGACCATTTCCAAGGGTCTGAGGCTGGGGGCTTGGACCAATGCTTGGCCTGTAAATACTTTGTTAGCATTCTGTTTACGGAGTACCATGAGTGGGAGATGGTTAGGTTGATCCCTCTGTGACCTCCTGGAACTAAGTGCCATTATTATAAACAAAAAGTCTTGCCTTGGCATCATCTGTGTGGAATGGGAAATCAATCCTGATGGAATCATTTGGGTTAATAGTTTTATGAAATTTAACTATGAAACATACTTAGCATAGACGTTACCATTGTGACCATTTTTAAGTGCATAGTTCAGTGACATTAGCCACATTCACAGTTCTTCCTGCACATCACCATCATCCATCTCCCAAACGTTTGCATCATCCCAAACAGAACCTCTATGCTCGGTAAACAATGGCTCCCCATCGTCTCCTCCTGCAGCTCATGGTAACCACTGTTCTACTCAATCTCCATGAGTTTCTTTTCAGATACTAACGGATCATGAATACTCCCCTTTCATTCCATTATGATCACTGCTTATCTCACTAGAGATGTCCACCGCCAGTAGTGTGGCACCTCCTGTTATACGTATTTCCGTGCTGACACACCTATACACACATTTCTCCTAAAAACAGTATCCTGCTCTGCAGTTTGCATGTGACATTCAAGGCGTTTAGGTTTAATTCTATTCCTTTCACAGGATCCAGCATTTATTTAAGTTGCTCTCCAACTGACGGACATTTGAGTCGTCTCCAGTTTTGTATTTATCCAGGACAAATAGCTATAAACAACTTTTAACATCCTCCTCTGTGCACATGAACAAGCCCTTTTTACAGCATGATTCCTGGAAGTGGGATTGCTCACAAGGCATATGTACTGAAGATTTTGATAGTTGCTGCCAAATCACTTTCAAAAAGGCCTCACTAAGTCACACATTCCCTAAATGAATGGTAATGTTGCATTCCTGGCATCCGCTCCAGCATTTGATATTATTAGTCTTTTAACTTCTGCCAATGTGACATGAAAATCTTAAAATTTGCTATTCACATTTATCCACAACTGTGAGAGGAGAATCTGAGGAGGCAATAGGAAATGGCAGAGGAGCGGAGGGGAAGAAGGGAAGGAGCGAAGGGCTGTTCTGGGGGCATTGGTACTCTCAGAAGAACAGCAGGGGCTGGATGAAGGGCTGTTCTTGGTTGTGAATGTAGCTCGGCAGTACAGTGCTTGCCTAGCAGGCATGAGGTCCTGGGTTCGATTCCCAGGACTGAAAAAAAATGTTTCTAAAGGTATTTGCTGGCTTTCACTTCTACTATACCACAAGTGAGGTGGCTCCTTGCTGTGCGGGTGGAGCAACCCAAGCCAGCCAGGCCGGAGTGGGGGGTGGGGGGTGGGGGAGGTTCAGTTGCCTCCAGGCACAGCAGAAGCAGCAAAGCTTTCTGTGGTTCTGAGCCTGCTTTCCCCTCCTCCCTGAGATCTCGGGATCTCTGAAGATACCTGTGAGTAGTACTGGGCCCAGAGAGCCTGCAGTCAGTTGCCCAGGCCTGCTTCTTCCCCCATGGGAGACTGGTCCTTGTTTATGGAAGCAAAAAGCACAAATAGGAGCTCTCATAGGCTGGGAAAGTATGTTCCAAAGGGTGCTGAGGGGCCCAAAGTGCAGTCCTTCCCTAGAGACACAGGGTCACTATGGTGTCTCTCTCTACTCCTGGACTAGGCCACTCCCAAAGAGGTGAAGGAGGGGACGAAACTGGGCCATTTTCTCTGTGTCTATTTGATTTCTACAGTCATTCCCAGTTTTGTCTACTCTCCACCTCTACTACCACGACCCAGTCCCACCCACCACCATCCTGCTCTTGGATGATGACAGTAGCTTTTGAGCCTGGCTTCTGTGGCTCTAAGATGTCTTCTCTCTGAGAATCCAGTCTCTGTAGGGCAGCTAGAGCAATGTGGTGAAGTGGAACGAGCACACCATGGGTCTCCATGCCAACAGCCCTGGAGCTTCCTCTTTCTAGTATGAAGTTCAGAAATCTCTTATGGCTTCCATCCCCCTATTGCCCATGAACTTGGTCTCGCCTCCACCTGCTTCTCAACTGTGAACACTTTTCCCTTTGATTTTTCTCACCATTCCTTGGACACTCTCAGCTTCTGGCCTCAAGGCTTTGGCCATGGTGATCTCTCTCCAGAGCTCTTCTCAAGTCTGTCTGCCCAACTCCTCATCTTCGAGTTAATTTCAATGTCAATTCCTCAGAAAGACTTTCCTGAGGTCCCACGGGTCCAGTTACTTTCTGTCAAAGTCTCATTCTCTATAGTATAAACTCAATGAATGTGAGAAATGAGTACCTCATAGTCACCATTGCATCCTGTCCCTCATGTAGGAGTCACTCAATAAACCTCTGTTGGATGAATCTAAGGAAAGCCAGGCACTTCCAGTTTAGATTATTATTATTCTCACTTTAGAAATGAGATAACTAAGAGGTTAAACACTCACCCATGTTGAACTATCCCTGTTTGCCAGGCATGGTTTCCAGAGCTTGGGAGGGACTAGAATTGTGCCTGTGGTTACTTGATTCATTTTACCTCAAAGCAACTCTACAAAGTTGTTATTATCTTTATCCCCATTTCACAGATGGGAACATCTCAAAATACAGAGTTCTTACTGGAACATAGTGGGATTGGTTCTGTCGACGTTGCACCCAGTTGCACCCTGAGCTAGATTGTCCTGATCCACCTCAAGGAGTGCCAGGTGTTTGGCTGACTGCTCTCAAATAAACCAAATGAGCCAAGGAAGTAATGGCTTAATTTTCTTGCTAGGTCCTTTGCATTTTAAAAGAGGATTCCTTAGGGGAAGCAACTTCACCTAAAGGAAAGAAACAACTCTCCCAGGTGGGAGTCCTGGAGTCTGCAGCAGTTTGGGGAAAGATTTAAAGGGTGACTTCACTGTTCCTGATGTCACATTGGCTTGGTCCTCAACTCTGCTAGGTGAAGATGTCTGGCCATGCATGTGCCTATATTGGTATAACTCCAAGTTAAAAATGCCTCTTGCAGGGAAATTGTCTGAATTGTTTCATGGAGATGGATGAAAAAGACTTAGGACATTTGCTTTCTTTCTTCTGAGCTCCAGAAGGCATTTAGGAATCACACTCCCAGTCTCAAAATAGAAACCAAAACCTAGTTTAATTCATTTAATTTACTTATTTATATCTCAGACTTCCCATCGAGGGAGTCAGTCTGAATCTATTCTTGACAACTTTGAGGCAGCAGGGGACAATGCCAAGAACTGGAACTCTGAGGTCAGACTGGCTGGAGTTTTAGTTCCAGCTTTGCTGATGATGAATTGTGTTTTAAACTTTCTGATTTGAAAATTTCCCACCTGCGAAATGGGGAAGGTGATTCTTGTTCTTTTTGGAGCCTGGGGGATTAGCACAGTACCTGTAAAGTGTCTAACAGGGATCCCAGCAGATCACAGGTAAACTTATCACAATAGCTACAATTTTCAAATTTAAAAACATTTAAGAAGTCAAGTTTGGGGGCTAGTAATCATCTCCTAGACTTTTCCTTTATTCAATTTATTACATACATTTTGTAAGACTTTGAGAGGTACCGATGTGTATATGACACATGTACTTTATTTCTACTTCCTCCTAATTCATTTTATGTTACTATGTTATAAAAAATGTGTAGTTCATCTAAAAGTCAAATCACCTTAGTCCTGGGGAATGGATTTCTCAGAATTAGTATATATCTTTCATTTATTTTTATATTTAAAAATTCTTACCTGTATTTTATTTTCTCTTTTTAGCTATCATAAAACGGTAAAGAACTCAAGGACAGTCATTTTCTGGGGACCAAAAGCAGGACATATCCCTGAAAGCATAATTGCCTTTTAAATGTTTAATACCATGGAATGAGTTTTATTTCTAGCATTAAGATTTTCAAGTAATATATGTGCAATGAATGTAAACAGCAAAGCTAAGTATTACATAGTTTAAAAAGTCTGAGTGGTTGTTTACACTGAGACCAAAGTAGACTGAAGATTGAATACAAAGGGAACAGGAAATATAGCTCAATAAGAACAGCCTGCAGAAGGGTTGGTTGGGCACTTGTCTCTCTTATTGATCCTTGTGTTCTCTGGTCCTAACACAGACAGATATTGAATAAGTGTTTATTGCATAAATGCATGAATAGATAAGACTCATTCCCATATCTCCACGTCATGTTGACCTGGGTAGCTATGATAAATCTCAAGTCGTTTGCTAAACTTTTCATTCATTCTACAAACTATGGCCAAGTGCCTACTGTATGTGAAGTACTGATCCTGGGCATAAACCAAGGAGCAAAACCAGGTGCTCTCTCTTCCCTGCTCTCCTGGAGTTTACATTCTTATTAGGGAAGGCATCACCTGGGTAAAAATAAAATCATAGCCCGTTAAGATACTGATGAGTCTAAGAAAAGGAGTTAACCATAGTGATGGGCAGCATAGAGTGAGGGCTTGTTAATAGCACGCAAAGGTCTGAAGCGGTGCCCAGAGGACAGGCCAAGCAAGGGTGTTGCATGTCCTCCATTCTTATCTTGAAGCTTTAACCTCCAATATGACTCTATATGGAGACAGAGGACTTTAAGGACATAGATGAGGTCATAAAACTAGAACCCTATTTCAATAGGACTTCTGTCCTTATAAGAAGGGAGAGAGACACCAGGGATGTACACACAGAAGAAAGATCACATGAGGACACAGTGAGATGTCTGTCATATGTAAGCAAGGAAAGGACACCAACCTTTGCAGAACCTTGATCTTGGACTGCCAGCCTCCAGCACGATGAGAAACGAGTCTCTGCTGTTTAGGATATCCAGCCTGTGGTGTCTTGTTATGGAAGTCTGAGCAGACTATTATGGGCATATAGACTTTTTTTTTAAGGAAATCTGATTGCTATTCCAAGAGCAATAGAAAATCCAGGAAGATTTTTAAGTGAGGGTTAGCATGATCAGTTCTGTGTTTTGGAAAGATTACTCTAACTGCAGAGGAAAATCAGTTGGAAGGACATAAGAACAAACATGAATCCCTTTGGGGAAAAAAATCCCAGGAATCCTAATTTAGAGTCTGTATCTCTTTCCATTATACTGTTTGGAATTGTGTCTTAAATGTAGAACTTCATAAAGGGTGGATTCTTGGAAGAATGATCACACATGATCATAAAGCCCCATGGTCAGGTTGCCAAAAATGGGCATAAGTATTTATTAGTATTAGCAACCTTTTTCTTGACTTCTCCAAAAACAAAATGGCCAGAGAGTGTGGGGAAGACAGGGACATTGGTGGGAACCTACTCATCTGTGTTCTTGGTAGACCTGGATCCTTTCTCTCTGCTTCTTAGGTTCTTTTTCTTTTTCTTCTTCTTTTTTTTTCTTGTCAAATTCACATACCAGTGGGAAGTGGAAGAAAATAAATGAACCTTAAGCCAAATTCTGCAGAATTCCTTCCTCATCTAGCCCTCCTACCTACTTCCAAATGATTTCCGCATTTGTTTCAGCCCAGATCAACCTTTCTGGGCCTAAGACACATCTTTGATGAAAAGTATCCTTAGAATATGGTGAAACTATTTTAATCACTAAGCAAAATAAATAGGAAATGATTGTGAAAGTTTAGACGGCGGTTTCAGACAGCACCCTGTTTGATTCGTATAGTTCAAAATTCAACAGGTTGATGATGTGAACTGGGCTCTGCAGGATGGCTTTGCTGCTGTGGCCTGGCGTGCAGGTCACATGTGCACAGTCGGTAGCTGGGTCAGCTTCCAGGATGGCTGTTGGCCTTGGTTCTGCTTCATGTGGTCTCGCATCTTTCAAAGGGCCATAGGGACAAGAGGGCAAGCTCTAATGAGCAAGGAATTTTCAAACTTCTGCTAACTACATTCTTGCTAATTCCATCAAAGCAAACACCAAGGTTGGCAGAATTTAAGAGATGAAAAAGTAGGCTTCACCTCTTGATGGGAGCTGCTGCAAGGTGACATTGTCCAGGAATGCAGGAGCAGGAGGAGAATCCTTTGTGTCCAGTTCTATAATCGCTCTCACCCTCCAGCTTCAGTCATTCTCTGAATAATGTGTACAAATGTCATATTCACAGAGCATCCTTACTGATTTTTTGAAAGTCAGTTTAAACTAAAATTAATAAGAAGAAATAAAATAAAATGAAACAACCCATTTAGCCTCATCCTAAAGAATTTTATCTGTAATCACTGACTTACTGTGCTAGCCATTGTGGACTGAGTTATGTTCTCCCAAAATTCATATGTTCAAGTGCTAACCTTCCAGACCTCAGAATTTGACCTCATATAGAAGTGGGGTCATATGGATGTAATGAGTTAAGATGAGGACGTACTGAAGTATGGTGGGTCCCCAATCCAATAGGATCATGTTCTATAGGACAGTCACACAAAGGTGGTGACTTGGAGAATGCCACATGATGCCAAAGGCAGAGACCGGAGAGCAGCTGTCTGCCAAGGAGTGCCCAGGAGTGCCAGCTGCACTTCCTGCATTGTCCCTTTCTGGTCTCAGAGGGAACCTGGCTCTGCCCAAGACAACCTGATTTCAATTTTCTAGCATCCAGAACTGTGAGATAACATGTTTCTGCTGATTTAAGCCACCCAATTTGTGGTACTTTGTTATGGCAGCCCTAGGAAATAAAATGAATATAGTTAGTTTAAAAATAAGGTCACTCAGTGGTAGAGCCCTTGCTCTGGATTTAGCCTCTGGCACAGAAATAAATAAATAAATAAATAAATAAAGAAAGAAAGAAAGAAAGAATATTAATTTAAATGATATGGCATTGCCAACTTTTTTTTTTTAAGGAAAAAATTGAATGAATAACAGCAATGTCACACTAAAATAAATTCCTGGCAATTACAAAAGTTTGTCAATGGCCTGAAGTTACCTTGTATGCTATCACTGCACTTTTGAAGGCATTGCTTGAAAGTGTTCTACTAAAAACTAAGGCCCTGATTCAGGATCCAATTGATGTTTTTCTCCCCCAATATTGTCTTTCTTTATATACTTGAGGAACCATTAGAATGAAAAGTTTTATAATTAATGTGCAAATGCTTTAAACCTGATTGAAATGTTTCTTAACACCAATTTATTTTCTTAAAAATATCATAACTTGGGGCTGGAGTGGTGGCTCAGCCGGATTGCACTTGCCTGGTATGTGCAAGGATGAGGGTTCAAACCCCAACACCGCATACACAACAAAGTTTTGGAACAACCAAAGCCACATGAAAAACTAAATAAAGTTGATGCGCTCTTTCTCTTTCTCTCACTGTCCCTCTCTTTAAAGAAACATCGAATTAAATCTCTGATCTTGGGATATTAGAAAATCAGGAAGTGGATTTTCTAGAATAGAAGAAATGTACCGTTTGGCTTTTAAATAAGATGCGTAGATTGAATCACATTTCTTTCATCAAGACAGTTCAAATTAATTTGTAACTACTTCAGTAGAATTAAATTCTAGTTATTTTTGCATGGAAATAATAAAAAGGAGGTAATGAAATCTTAAATTTTTGAATCTTGCAAATACTAGCTAATCAAGATACTTTATCTGTCATGATTATTTTGAGCAATTGATCATTTCCATCAATCAACCAAGCAACCCTGATAAGCCAATCATTTCTTAATCGATGTTGAGCCACTGCAAAGTTGCCATAGATACCAAATTCTACAGCCATCACAACAGAAAGTAGGGTTAGAATTGGAAGTGACAGGTGTATTCATCACATAGTTAACAAGCCTTTGAAGGAAAAGAGAGAGTTTGTCAGAGTCCTTAGGCTGGGTATAAAAGATTGCAAAGAACACTCAAACAATTCCCAAAGAGCACTTCAAAAGCAGGGGGACAGATCAGTTTTTCATTAGAAATGCAGGACGACGTTTGCTTGAAATTTAAGCTCTATGTCGCAAGTTTCTTGAAGTCTTGCTTGGCTGTCATTTACTAGGGGTCACCAACAAGTTATCTTAAGAGTAGAGATTTTGCTTTTTCCCCCCCTTTCTTTCTGCCTTTGAAGTAATAAGGATGATTGGAAGCATTGGACAATGATTGTTGTAAGTGCAGTCATGATCACATTGCTTAAAATGTGAAAAATCTGAATACACATCAATGCATATTTACCAGTTGCTAACACTTTCAGAATAAAAAAGTAGAACCTGAGAAATGTATTTTGAGAGTCCTAGTACATAAGTCAGTATATTTATGGGATAAAAATATTGAACGTTCTAAACTTCAGGAACAGTAGAAAACAGCAAAAGATTCACTTTCGGTGAAAAAAATTAATATATTTCAAAAGCACAGCACACACCCTACCATCCTTTGTGCGACTGGTAAACCTACTTCCAGCTTCTCACTTCACAGATCAGCATTTGGACAATGTGAACGTCCTTAGGCCTGATGAAGGAGCCCAGGAGAAGGAATCAGAATAGTGTCCCCGGCCCTGGCTGTGTGTTTACCCAGTGTAGTCATTAGTTTCTCCAGAACTATGCACACCAGAAGGGGTGGAAAGTCTATCTAGATCTTGCTCTAAGTTTCTTTGAGTCTAGAGTGCTTTGTGAACAGCCCACCAGCGATGGCTCATGATTGTGCAAACTGTCTAGTTGTCAGCTCTGATCTGCTGTCTCCTGGGTGACCCTGGGGAGCTCTGTGCACCATTTTGGTTTTGTGCTCCTAAAATTCTCGCTAGGTTCTTGGAGCCATGGAAGTGAACTTGTTGAAACTGGTTGATAGGTAAAGAAAAGCGAGCTTGGGTAATTCCTGAAAGACATTCAGCAAGCAAAGCAGGAAAAGACTTGTCACTCCATAAGACAGGTGGCCTCCCTGGTCTGCTTCGTCTGAGCAGCAGAATCTTGACCTCAGTGTCCACCTGGCCAAGCAATTTTAATCTCTCTCCTGTATAGTTCTGGAGGGAGTCTTTATTTGGAAGTGGGTCATAGCAAATAAAAGGTGGGTTAAATGAATCCATATCATGGAATAAACTGTTTACTAAGCAATAATGATCTAGTAATTTATTTATATGATTTATATATAAATTAGTAACTCAGTGTGGGTCAGATATTAAGTAGTTCTGATTTCTCCTCTTCTATTTTCCTATATGTCAGTGTTCAGAACTGGTCCGTGGTGGCTTCTTTCTCATTTGCCTGTATGTGTGTGGTTTCTTTTATTCGAACACCTCACTCCTTTTGTATCTTCAACATAATGAATGATTTTAATTCATTAAAAATGTATCGATGAGCAAAACCAGCTGCCTGGCGAAGGTTCAACGCCATTTTCCCTGCCTGCCATTCTGGCCGGCCACCTGCCGCTTCCCATGCCCGCCCTCATCATGGCAGCGCAGGTGAAATTGGCCCGAGAGCAACAAGTCCAATAAACATCTCCGCCTGAATTAAAAAAAAAAATGTATCGATGCCTCGCATGCTCACATTTCTAATCTACATAAGTGTAATTTTGTTATAGATCTCATTCTGTTACTTGCATTTTTAGTCACCAGGCATTTACAGACCCATCCTTACGCTACATGTCTTTGTCTCTTTAACTTGATATTCATGCACAAAATATTGGTTGAGAACATACTATGTGCCAGGAACTGTTCCTAGCTTAGGTGCACTGATGACCTACGAAAGCAAGATCTCTGCTCTCAGAGCATCCAAATTCTACTGGGAGGAAGTAGGTAATAAAGGAGTAAACACACAATACAGCCCCCCCGTGCCTCCTAATGACATTTTATTCAACAAGAGGCCGCACATGCAACAGTGTTCCCCATGAGAGGGTAAAGGAGCTGAAAAATCCCTGTCACCCAGCAATGGGGAAGCCATCACACCACCACAGCACGTTATTCCCATGTTGATGGTGAAGCTGTGTAAACCTACTGTGCTGCCAGTAATGTAGAGTATGGAGGATACCGTGAGTACATAATATTTTACAATGATGGTAGTGCCTGGTACCCATTTATGTTTTTATGGTACGTTTGGTCATAAGCGTGTTTCTTTTGCTTCCTGTAAGACTCTGTCTCATGCTTACGGTATCTCTTAATTGCTTATGGTGGCCACCTTAATGATTGACTGGTACCATCTATGTTATGTTAAGTATATTCCATGGTGTTTGCACATGATAACAGCCTAATGACTAGTAGGCATCATGACTGTAAGCAGGGTAATTTTATTTTCCAGTATTAGAGTTGAACCCAGGGCCTTGTGCATGCTAACCAAACACTCTATCCCCAGCTCCATCCTCAGCATTTACCAAGACACAGGGTCTTGGCAAATTGCCCAGATTGGCCTTAAACTTGCTATCCTGCCTCCTGAGGATCTGGGAACACAGGTGTGTACCATTGCACCTAGCTTAAAAGAGAGAATTTGAGGGGATGATTAGTGTTGTAAACAGCAAGAACGGTGGCAAATGGTGTGTAGCAGACAGAGGGTATAGTGGTGTGATAGTTACGAAAGACTCCTGTGTTCAGAAGCAGAAGACCTATGTAACCTGCTGAGCGACTGGGCCCAATTGAGCAAGGGCTGAGGACTTGAATTCACGGATGCACTTTTAGCTTGTTCAGTCCTCTGACTTCCTGGACCTCATTGTTTTTCTCCCTGATTCATGGTGGGGGTGAGAGGACGGAGGGCATCAGCCAGGAGACAGCCACTGAGTCCCCACGTGCTCTTCCTAACAACAATGACCCCTGCTTCCCAGCAGACACTAATGACCTCTGTTGTTCGAGGTGCACTAGGAGGCATTGTCCTGATCCTTGCAGAGCTTGTAGTCGGAGCATTTCCTCCTCTGTGTCTGCTTAGGAAGATCTGTTTCCTTCCTCCCTCTCAAAAGTCTCACCACAACGGCCGAATAACAGGCTGCCTCTTTCTCCACGTTTCCAAGGGAAACGTCTCCCTTTCACCACCTTCTCTTTCCCTGCTCATGCTTGGGGTTGCTGTCTGCCGAAGCCTGTTTGGAAGGATTTTATTTAATTTTTTACTAGAGTAATCAGAAGTAAATAAATTAATAAAATTATATTTGCTGAAAAGCAAAATCAAAAGCCCTCTGAGTTTCACAACTCAGCTAAGATGTGCTAATCATGATTCCAAAACCAGAAGTGCACTTTGGAAGGATGTGTGCGTGTGCTGTTGGCACAGAGATGGCGCCTGATCAAGGCAAGCCGTGCCCTAAGGGCAGGTGGTGTCTAATGCAGGGGGCTGCTTTTCCCTTGGACTTGGCGCTCCTGTGGAGTCAAGTGTGTGACCTTAACCAGAAGCCACAGGCTAACCCATAGCTTGAGAAGCTGGCGAGATTGTCTGGTTGTACCCCAAAGCCCAGCCAACTTCTCAGCGCCCAAAGGCCTTCTTCCTACCCCTTTCCATCTGCCATTGTTCCGGTTTGTGGCCTCTTCTATCTTATATAAACCACCCCAATTCCCTCCTCTGTGGACTTTTCACTCTGCCCCAAAGACACCATCCAGAACGTGAACACCTAGAATGAGATTACCAGTCCAAATTCGATCACCAGTCTCCCCTATTCAGCAACAGTTCTTGCTTCCTGCAGGATGAGATCAGATTCCCAACTAGGGGCCCAAGACTCTGCTCACTTACCTTTTAAGCTCACTTCAAGGCCCTCCCTTCCATAGGTCCCTGAACCCTCCTTACTTTGTTTGGCCTCTGTCACCTCGCTCACGATGCTTCTCTGAAATATGAGAAACACCCTTCCTTTTCGTATCTGTCTGAAAGTTGTTCCTCCTTTTCCAGGATTTACCTCAGTTCTCTCTTCCACGTTCAGTCGCTTCCCACTCCTGGGAGTCCTCTGCCTCTCTTCCAACATGCGATCCCACCCTGTTTTGCAGCCATTTGTTTCTGTATTTCTATAACTGAGGAGACCGACTCCTCAAGGTCAGTCAGTACATTTTCTGCATTTGTATCTCCAGGTCCTGGCACAGCCAAGGTGGTGTGTTAGTCAGCTTTTCATCTTGGTGACAAATACTGGAGAAGAACAACTTAGATGAGGAGAGATTTGGTTTGGCTCACAGTTCCAGAGGTTTCCATGTATGGTCAGCAGGTTCCGTTGCTTTGAGCCTGAGGAGAGGGGGAGCATCATGGTGGCAGAGCATCTGTTAAACCTCATGGTTGCCAGGAAGGTGAGAGGGAGGGAGAGAGAGAGGGAGAGAGGGAAAGAGACAGAGAGAGACAGATGGGGGGAGAGGCTCACAGCAAGACCTGCTCCCCAAGATCATACCCAGGGTTCTACTTCCTTCAACCATGCCCCCCACTTCCTGGTAGTCCATTCGGCTCTCACTGGATTAATCCACTCATGAAGCCAGAACCCTCACAACCCAATCACTTCCCAAAGCCCTACCTCTGAACATGGCTGCATTGGAGACCAAGCCTTTAGCACCTGAGCCTTTGGGGACATTCCGTTTCCAAACCATAGTGGGTGTCAGCAAGTATTTACACAGATGATGTGGGCGAGAGATTAGGCAGGGAGGCCAGCTTAGGGTGACTGGGCTCGACCAGGGATGAACCAATAGGAATATAGCCTGCCAAGGGTCAGAAGGAATGGAAGCCAAGGCCATTTAATACAGGCTCTGTTAAACATTCAACATGCTTCAAAGCATCCTATCAGCGGCCCATGCCTTCATGCTGCTTTGGGGCTCCACCAGGGCGAGTGTGTGGCTGCTGGCTCTCCAAACCAGTCAAAGGTGAGGAGGCTCATGCTGACCAAAAACGCTGTGACCTACCTGTGTGTGGAATGGAGAGCTACCTTGGATTTGGAATGGAGAGCTCTTTTTTTTTTTTCCTGAGGTTACCAACAATCTCATGACTGGCAGGGCTTCTTTAATTCAGTTCATTTTATTGGGCTTGAGGACAATGGCCACAGTCAGACTTGATGTGTGTGTCTCAGCTGCCCAAATGTAGACGCATAAGTGAGGTCCTCTGATATCCTCCTTCTCCATCTGAGTGGTTCCTGGGGCTCCACCTCTCAGACTTGGTGACTGCAGAACCCTGATGGCACAGTGACATCAAATCTACACCCAGAGGCAGAGCAGGCGCAACCTGTGTCAGGGACTCTAAGCGATGTCCTTTATCTGGTAAATGCATTTAAGACCTAATTCCTGATGGATAAATTGACATTAAATTAAAAAAAAACCCAAAAATATTTGGGAGAAGTAACTTGACTGATCACTTCCATTAAGGCATGAAGGATCATATTGGACACAGCTCATTACCAGAACTGTCCTCTTTGTCCCCCTTGTACTGCTGTGACACCAGTGTGTGTCCTGATAGGACCTTGCGAGGCTACTCTGTGTGTTCCTCATTTGGTTCTCAGGAGCGGCTCTGATGATGAGGTGTGTGGCACTGCCAGAGCCCACACCATGCTCATTGCTAGGAAGTGTCACCAGATTATTGTCCTGAGGATGGGAAGTTCCTTACCAATGGTGGACAAGAGCCTGTAGATAAGTGCAGTCTTCTGCCGCTCGGGACAATTCCAACAGACATTCCGCACAGCGAGTCCATTTCCACAATGGTACTAGCTCCGGCTGTGCTCCCTCCTTCCCAGTGCCATTCTTCCATCCATTTCTTCTGTTTCCTGGAACCACTTCTAAATCGAAAGTGCCAGATTGTGAACCCAAGTCCCCGGTTCTTCTTTGTGAGGGGTGGGGAACCAGGTTAATCCCAGCACTAGAAGGTTTATCCTTTCCTGGGAGTGGGTTTCCTAGAGGTAGAGAGCGAAAGCCCCACATCAGGCCTGGCTCTGTCTACACCTGTGTGCCACGGTGTAGACTAGGCTGTGTTTATGGATACGTTCCCACGACACACAGAGAAGAGCCTGAGCATGCTTTCCGTGTCATTATGCACACAGTGACTCAGGCAGGCTGAAATATCACTGCCCCCACAGCCCTTACTAGAGAACAGTCCTGTTGGCAAGGCTTAACTTATGACCAGAGTCAAGGAGGGGGGTGAGAGATGGAGAGGCACTGGGCGAGAGATGGAGAGGCACCGGGCTTTGGCTTGTAGCTCAAAGGGCCTTTTAAAAGACTAACTATTGTTTTTGATGTTTGTTCCCACTGTGCAATTGTCACGTTATGCTGTAACAAATGTACCCTCAGTAATGAATGCATCTGCATAGAAAAAGAACATTTGGGTTTGCTGGAACATATTTTATTTCTGTAATTCATCTCCTCTCCTTTTGGCTCCTTTTCCTTCCTTCTTGTTCCCTCTCTTTACTTTGTCCCTTTTCCTTCCTTCTTCTCACCCTTCCTCTGGCTAGGAACTTAGTGCTCTGAGTATTTCTGACCCTCTGAGACTCAGTGCCTGACCCCATATCATGGGCCTGTGACACTGTGACAATCAAGTTCTACCACATTCCCAACACATGCACTTTATTCTCTCCCTCTCCCTCCTGTCTTATTGACCCGACTGTCCTTTATTCCCGCCACATCTTCAACCTCCAGTGGTAGCGAGAAAACAGATATGCAGATCCAGGCCCTCTACTGACATCAAAATATCTGTTTTCTTCTTACTTTCCCATCTGGGTAATCTGTTTTTCTGGATGCCAATGGAGTAGACCTGCTTAAGAAGAAAATTTCCAAATAGTTCCAAGCAGAGTAAAAAGGACTATCTATCCTAAGTTAGAGCTAAGATACATTTTTTTTAAAGATAGAGGGAGAGGGAGAGAGAGATTCAGTTTTGTCCATGTTTTCTTCTGAACTTTGTTTCTCCAACACATAATTGTATATGTGGTGCTGGGGTTTGAACCCGGGTCTTTGCGTGTGCCAGGCAAATTTTCCAACTGCGGAGCCACCATACCAGCACCAATATACAATTTTTGTAGCCAAGTTGTAAGAGAAAACCACCTTTTAGCTATACGTCCTGGTAGCTTTAACAGCCCCTGTGTCTCCTGCCTGGAGGGCTGGCATGTAGGAGTGATTATCCTCATTAGATCACAGAAAGACTCCAGTGTGGCCTCCTATCCTCTGCTCCAGGTCCATGTTGTGAACTCGAACCCCAGGTCCATCTGGCCAACTGGTGCCTGGAATTCCCCTCCCAGTCCAATCCCTTTGGATTGTGCCCCACTCAGACAATGAGCACGTCACTCACCCTAGCAGAGAGTACCCCTCCCCAGGGTATACCTTTGCTGTGGCTACTGTCCTTCTGTGGCTTGGTTAGAGCGGGTGAAGAAGCACACAGAAATGGGGCCAATGGACAGAGGACTTGAGCTATCAGCCCTGCAACTCTTACTGCTATCTCCAGGGCTGCTATGGAAAGCAAGGGGCTCCCCCAGCTCCCACCCTGACCTGGGTGGACACTGAATCCTGACTAAAGGAGGGTGGCTGTTCAGAACCCTGTAGAACACATCACCCAGGGGGATTGAGCGTGGACTTACCATGATCAGAAGGAAACCCCAGGTCCTACGGCTGAACATTTTTAGTAGGAGCAGAGGAAGGGCCATGGAAGAAAGGGGCAGTCACGGCTGTTCAGCAAGGCATTGCTTGTCTAGATCTGTTTTACTGTGTGCATGTTAATCACTTGCTATTTTTCCTCTTTTCTGAAGTGTGTGTCTCTGGCTAGGCTATGCTTTGGCTCAGTCATTTTTACCTGGCTCTGGCCTGGCTCTTCGAAATGAAGTGTGTGCTCTAGGGGTCCTTGGATGAGCAGCCTCCACTGGGCAAACTAAGGAATTCCCAAAACCCTCTCCAAGGGATATTAGATGCTTTCTGAAAATACTTTTGGCTTTCATCTGAGAGAGTCCTGGGAGTTACTTGGGTCTACCCAGAAGAACATCACTGTATTATTTGGCCCCTGGGTCTCTGTTGATTTTGTAACTGGGCCTATGGATAAAGACACAGGGAGAATTAAACATTGTTTTTGTCTCTAAATTTTAAAATGACTAGGTCATGTGCACACATTCTGAAGGGGTCTTCTCCTGGGAAGCTTTCAAAATTGTAGCCCATCAGCACAGGAAGGGGCCTTGAGAGTATCCTTCCCAACTGCCTCGTTTTAGAGATCTAGCAACCAAGGCCCAGGGAGGGTTAATACTTGCCCCAAATCACACAGCAAATTAGTGGCAGATTCAATACTGGAAACCAGATCTCTTCATGCCCACTAGGGTGCCCTGCCTTGCAACATCTTATATATTAATTTTTTTTTTTTGTCAACACAGACTTTATCCCATCATCTCTTCCCCACAAGGATTTTTAAGGAAATGTCTGTTTTATTTTTAAGTGGCTGATAGCTCTCATCAATTAGGTAATTGAGATGGTTCTGAGGACACATTAAGTCATTTTTATATATGCTGGAAAATGAGTCTGTAAAAGTATAATGCAGGGTAATGAGATGTCAAAAGCCACGGAAATGAGAGGATCGGAGTATAATTGTAGAGACTCTGAAATAGGATTTGGAATTCTCCAGGATTTTTGGAGCACTTTCATTGTTTATGTTTTATTGGTTGTATAATAATTGACATGTAAAATCCAAATAGCCACATTTTTCCATTCAGGCTCATGACTCAGAACACTGAGAATCTTTTTGAGAGGATTTTAACCATTTACCACACCTTTAATGGGAAAAAAAGGTTCAGCAATTCCTTTATTTACTTTTTCACATGCTTTATATTTTCTGGGTTTCTTGGTGGCAGCTGTGAGAAGGACTTTTCATGCGATCATTTCATTCCATAATTTGTCTAAACCGAGGCCGTTCCCCTTTTTTCTAATGCCTGCCCAGCTGTCACTGTTGCCTGCTAAAGTGATTTTTCTCTATTATGTTGTCACTTTACACTCCCAGAGGGTCCAATCCTGCAGGCCTTACACGCATGGAACTCACATTAAAGCTTTAGCATGTAAGAATGTGAGTTTGGGGCCTAGCAAAGGGCCTGGCTATTTGGAAACCTCAGGCCGAGAAGTGGTGGCGGCCTGCATTGCAGTTAGAAAGCTTCGATTCTGCCTTATCTCTTATCTCCCGAGGGACCTTGTGGTGCTGATACGGCCACTGGTTGGGAGACTTTGGGGGCAGATTTTTCATGTATCCATAGGCTTTCTAGAATTTCACGTTAAGCATATTTCCCCCATCTTGATGCTGCCTTTCGGAGTTGGTATCAAAAGCAGGAAAATGTAGGACCACGAGATGGGTGAGGACATGCTGTATGAGATTCAGTGTTTGGCATTTTCTGAGGTGAGGGGTTGCCCAGTTGGCAAATGGATTCAACAGATAGGAAGGCAACTAAATTGTACTTCAAAAAGGAACATGTCCTGGTTGGTCCTGGCTTTCCAATGGTAAGGATTTTCTTCTGATAGTTTTGTTCTTGTCTGGTAACACCTGGCTTCAGCGTATGAGTTTCATTGATCTCCTGGAGATGAATCAAGACCAAGTGGCCCTTGGGCATCAAAGGTTCTATTTCATCTTTTTGTTTGAGTCTTGATTCTCCTTTAGGAATCAGAAATACTGTCTACAACAGGAAGCCTTCCAGGAGTTCCCCTGCCCACCCTCATCTGGGCCTTTTCAGACCTCTCAGAGCTTCAACCAACCAAATGCTGTGTGGGGATCCGGGGCCCCATAACTCTTGCTGGCATCCACGGATGTAAGTTATTATTGGAATGGTAGGTGTTGAATGAAAGGGGAGAGAGAACTTGTTCCGTGGAGAGGGCCTACACTGAGACAGAAGATCGGCTTTCTGTACATAGCCTGAGTTCAGGGCTGATGAGTTGGGTTCTGGATGACTCTAGCAGACTCATGGCATACATGATGGGGAAATTTAGGGTCCAGGTAACAGAGAGACAGAACTGGGGCTGGGACTCCTTCCTAATTCCTTACAGAGCTCCATGTAGTTGTGGTCTTGGGGATAGCAGGTGCACCCCGCCGGGGAAGTGACTGAGCCCAGTAGGACCTCAGGGAACATACTGTCTGCACAGACCAAGATCCAGACCATGTCTAGAAGGCCAGAGGAAAAGAGCCTCAACAGACTTGATCAGGAGCACTGGCGACACCCCAGGGTGTCCCTCCAACAGCAAGGGAGGGTTGCAGGGAAGCTGCCTGCTGGAGCACAGAGGTGGACTCCGAGTGCTGCAAACTTGGACGTGGGTATCCCTCAGGCTTCCAGAGGAATGGAGAGATGTGACTCCTCTAGAGAATACCAGGCCCCCAGGATGCAGCCAGAGGGAAGGCCCAGGTTCAAGCCAGGGGCCCCCACACGCTGTGGGCCTGCCGCACAGGTTGAGTCCTGATGCCAGTCCTGGCACGAGGCTGGGGTCCCATCTATAAATCCTGGCACATTTCTGGCTACTCTTAAAGCCAACACCTTGACTGAAATATTTATCTGCATTTCTGGAGCTACTGACCCTGAACTTCCTGTTCCTCAGGGATCTGTGTTAATCCAAGGTTTGTTCACATGCTGGTTTATTGTGGACATTCTTGTAGAGTGTCCAATGACACCAATGGACAAATGCATACCAGTGCACTTGGGTCCACATGTCTTATTTAGAGGAGCTACAGGATCATTTTTTGACCCTTTTTAATATTTCTCGGTCTAATATATGAAAAAAATAAGTATTGAGGAGAGAAGAACATTGGTCTTGAAGTCAGGAAAACCAAGTTGAATGGCTCTGCCTTTTCAGGCTTGATGTTTTTGGGGCAAGACATTCAATTAGTGAATCCCACCTTCATCCATCCACCTCCCAGAACGTGAGGGTCACGTGTCTCACGTATGTTAGGTATATTCATACATTGCACACATATGCGTGCTACGTGTGCATATTAAAATCTTTTATATGTGAAGGTTGAAAAACTGCAAAGTTCTGAACCCCTGTATATTTGGGATTATTATTTTTTAACAGATGTTCTCACAATCCCTTGTTAGGCATTATTTCTGCTGATGGATGCTCCCGATGACGTTTGAATTTTAAATAAGAAGTGCTGTGATATAATAGCTCAGTTGTTTTTAAATAGACTGTCCCTTCTCCTCTGGGGGAAAATGAAAGTAACAAGAGAAAATCAGCTCATATGCTCCTCTGTTTCCAACTTCAATTTACTACTTGGACACAGGAGCAAAGAGAAAGGTAAGTGGATCAGCTGTAAAGGGAACGGTGACCTTCATTCATTTTTACTCTCTCTCTCTCTTTGTGACTGAGGAACAATAATAATAAATTCTATTCCCCTGCCTATGTCAAGACACAGAGATTTTAAGTGTGTTTTATGACTTCAGCTTGTCTTGGGCCAATCCGCTCCACTAGTAGTGATGAACTAACCCTCGACGCCCATTAGCATAAGTGAATGTTGCTTTGTTAACGCTGATGGGGTCCTAATCAGTGCCGCTTCTCTCTTTGGCATTGCTTCTTGGAGGGTGCAGCCAGGTGCTCTCCCAGATGTGAAAAGGAGCAAGGGCTGCCCCCCGCCCCCAGCCTTCAGCTGCAGACTGGTTCATGCCTGACTGAGAACCACTCAAGTGTTCCCTGAGCCTCGCACCCTGCTGCATCTCATAAACCCCCCACCCCATTCCTGTGCTAGGTAAACAGACACAAGTGGAGCTGGGAGAGTCTGGCATAGGATCCCCGGGCAGGAGATGCTGGTGATTGTGCTTCCCCACATCTCTGCCAAGAGAGACCTGATCCTATAGTCCCTGTCTGTCACCATTGACACAAAGCTCTGGCATGCAAGCTCGGTGGTTTAACCCTCTTCCCCTTTCTCTACAGTGGGAGTCCTCACGCTGTGTTGCTTGGCTCCTTCAATGGCATTGCTGGGTCTCCGGAGTGAGTGTGTTTGCAGGCATGCCCGTGTGTGCTGGGTGGGGAGAGGAAAGAGGGGAACAAAGACTCCAGATGCTAAGCCGCGGAGAGTGGAACCACCCTGCGCTTGCTCTGTAGGGCACAAAGTGGGGTGGGAAGCAGCATCGGGAGTTAGAAGACCTGGGATTCAACTCACACTGGAGCCTCCCCTGGGAATTTGTCTCTGTGTTTCTTTGTCCCGATCTGCAGGAATGAAAGTGTTACCTGTTTTCATCCTTTCTGGAGTTGTCTGCAGCTTCTTATGATAGCTGTCCTTTGTGGAGAACTGCCCCGTGCTTGACAAAGTGCCCTCAAAAGAAACAAAGTGAGTTGCAGCATCAAAGTGTGGACTGCAGATCCCCCGGGGATTAATTTCACGGTCAGAATTAGTCCCGTGGCTCCTCTACATGCCTCTCTTAGTGATCCCCAAGTTTGAGCACATAGCCCAGGACAGACCAACAGGACACCTGTCCTGGGAATTTACATCCATATATGAGCCACGCAAAGACTGCAGGGAGAGCTCACTTGTCCTGCCCAACTTTCTTCTAGATCCTTTTGCTGGGTCCCCAGACCTGCCCTGGCTGCTGTTCCTGAGGTCTGGGGATCTATTTGTGTATTTCTCATCATTCTTTTCTTTTCTTTTTTGAAGAGAGAGGGACAGTGAGAGAGAGAGATCGGGGGAGAGAATCAATTTTATTCAGTTTTTCATGTGGCTTTTGTTGCTCTGAAACTTTGTTGTGTACGTGGTGCTAGGGTTCGAACCTGCATTCTTGCACATGCCAGGCAAGCGCCCTAACCACTGAGCCTCTGCTCCAGTCCCTCATTATTCTTTTAACAAATTCTCCTTTTGGCTTCAGTTAGCCCAAACTACTACAAGTGCCAAGATTTCTCAGCCAGAAGGTTTCTACTCAGGCTGCTCAGACTTGGTCTGAGCCAGGGAATCTTCCCTGTTACACTGGCTTTGGTCTCATCTTGGGTTTAATAGGAATCAGGCCTCCCACTTTGAGCGAAAGAGAGGACAACCAGGGCAGACCTCTGGGGAAGCCCTTCCTGTCAGCCTATAATTTCCTGGGATGTTAGGAAAGCAGCCGTGTCATGACGTGAGGCTGTCCTGGAGCTGCCAGGCAGTTTGATGAAGAGGTTGACATTTCAGCTTCTGGATGTCATTCACCTGGCCTCATATTTTGGCACTAGCCGTGTAGCCTCCGAGGTCACTCTGTGTCTCAGTATCCTCTGTAAAATGGGGATGATTATAGTATGACCTCAGAGGCTGCATATCATCTCAGAGGGGCCCATGGCACACCGCAGAGGCTCGGAAAGTGTCAGCTCCTTTCATTACCTCTATCATCATGCTGATGCTGGACACTCTTATCACCAAGATAGCAAGCCCACAGAGGGAAATCTAAAGCTGCCTTTCTCAGGAAATGAAAGTGTTTTTAAAAATCAAAGAGTGAAAAGAACAGACTGTTTCTGGCTGATGCATAAAGAGATGTGTTAATGGCAGAGTTCTCTGCTGGAGGAAAGATTTCTTCCTAATCTTGGCTCCAAACTACACTTCTCCATCCAATGGAGGTGACACTAGGCTGGTGGCCACAAAGGAGTGAATATGTTCCAGGACAGAGACTGAATCATGAAATGTTTTATAATAGTCTTCATGCTCTGAGTTCACCGCCAAATGGAACATGAGGTACGGAGATTTCCCATGGACCTTTGACTGCACCAGACATGGCCTCCCCAGCCTCCCCTACATGGTGGTGCATTTGTTATACTGGCTGAGCTTACAGTGACTCGTGGGTATCACCCCATGTGCATGGTCTCAGTGTTATAACATTCATGGGCTTGGACAAATTCACAATGACATATGTCTGCCACGGCAGCGTCGTGCAGAGGCGTTCATACCGTAGCATCACGAGAGCTTTGCTCACAGGGGTCTGTGTAGCAGCCCCTGCATGCACGGTCCTCTCCTGTTCGAGAGGGATATGAGGAATGCTCTGGGCTTCAGGACACCATAGAGGGCACTGGGATTGATGACAAACAGCACGTGTGCCCCACAACATCTATGTAAAACATGTCTACTTGCCCAGAGATGAAAAACTACTCACCTTGGAAAAACAGGCATGATACTCATTTAGAGGCTCGAGTGTAAGAAAGATAAATCCTGCTGTCACTGCACAAAGAGATAAGAAAGACCGGATGACAGTTTTTCATTGATAAAAGATTCTGTCTGTATTTTAAAAGAATTTACTTTCTTCCCCTCTACTGATACCCACATGAGTTAAAGCAGAGATACACTATCTTTCATGTTTTTGTCACAATGTATTATTACGATGGTGGCAGTGACTCAATTGCTTCATTTAGTGAGCTGATGAAAGTGGCATATAGCTTGCACATGAGCTAAGGGACCCAAATAAAGTTCAGCCTTCAGACTCAAAAAAATAAGCAAGACCCAGAAGCATTCCTGGAGGGAAGGAAAACTAACAAGAGTGAATCTAAAGGAGGTAAGAACAGCAGTATATAAAAATATTCCTAGGAATTAATCTTCTTTAATAGAATTTTTAAAAATTTACCATTGGCTAGGCTGTTTCTAAAAACTTCATCGGGGAGACACTATTGTATATTAATTGATATAAGATAAACAGCAATCCAATTAATTGCAGCATGAAGTAATGTTGCATTAAATTTGAAAGATAGGAGGAGAAGGAGAGGAGCCATAGGAGGAGAAGGAGAGGAGCCATAGGAGGAGAAGGAGAGGAGCCATAGGGGAGAAGGAGAGGAGCCATTTGCCAATATCCTGTCTACAGAGTGTGGAGGAAGGATGAAAGAGCTGTCCCTTTTGGTAGGTCTAAATCTGGATGAGCAGGCTCAGTCTTTCCAGATAATCTTAAGTAAAGACTCCTGGTTGCTGGGCGTGGTGGCACTTGACCATAATCCCAGCATCTCAGGAGGCTGAGGCAGGAGGATCATAGGTTCAAAGCTAGCCTCAGCATCCTAGGTAGGCCCTAAGCAGTGTATCGAGACCCTGTCTCAAAATAAAAAGGGATGGGGATGAGGCTCAGTGATAAAGCACCCCTGGATTCATTCCCTGGTGAAAATGAAAGAAAGAATGAAACTACTGATCTTCATTTGGATTCTCACATAGACTTGTCTGTTGGGAAGAGAAAGGACTAGCAAGTTGACATGAATAAATATTCCAGCTGGCTTGTTGCTTTTATTTATTGACTATAACTTAACTCTCACAACTATCTGAAGACGTAGGAAATCTTATTAAGCCTATTGCAAAGATTGGGAAATTAAGGCCTCAATGTATCATAGTAGTGTGTAGTACATGCTGTTTTCTTGGCTCTATTTGATGGAAGAAAACACTTCTGCTCAGTCCACAGTGGAGAAGTGCTGGACTCTAGAGCCAAAATCGTGAATCCTGGGCACCATCACACACTGTCTGGTGGTCTTGGGAAGATACTTGTGGCGGGGTGTATTGTTCAGTAATAGCCACAGCCATATTTCGACTCCAACTTTCTCTTCTCAAATCATGTCATTACCTACCAAGGGGTGAGGGTCTCCACTTCCCTCTTGAAGCTGGGCACGACTTTATGATTGCCTCCATGAATGCTGTGCGGTGGCAGAAGGGCTGTGTGGCTTGAAGGTGGGCTGTGGAGATGATCCAGCTGAGATTCCCAGCAGACACAAATGTCAACCACCAGACCTGTGCATGCACAGAGCTCCAGATGATTCCAGTCCCCAGCCTTCGAGTCATCCAGTAGCGTCTGCAGACATTGTGGAACTGAGACAAACCATCCATATCTGAATTTAGGCCAATAAATGGCTTCGTTGATTGTAAGCGTGTGGCAATGTTCCACACAGCTGTATTAATAGCAATTTTAGCCTTGCAAACATTAGACTTCTTGTCTGCAAACTGGGAATAATAGCAGTCCCTATCTCATGGGTGGTTGTGAGGATCAAATATGTGCAAATAGTTAAGTGTACTTTCTGGAAAATAATTGCTAATAATTACATGCTGTTTACCATGGGCCAAGGATTGCGCCAAGAACTTTACATGTAACTTTAAATCATTGATGTGGGTACAACTTAAAAAAAGCTATGGAGATGAAATGAAGATAATTTGAAATTAGTCAATTTAAAGTGAACAACTGGGTGGTGTTTAGGACATTCACAAGGCTGTGAAGCCACCTCCTGTATCTAACTCTAAAACATTTCCCTCACCCCAAGAGGAAACACGGGTACTTCCAGTGGGCAGATGAGGGAATTTGGGTAAAGAGAAGTGTGCAGTTTTCCCTCAGTCTGATGACATTCCTGGACTTTGGGGTCTGAAGTCCTGCTGCCACTCTACCCTGCCTACCACTCGTGAGTATAAATGTGCAACTCAAATGAAGTGGCTTTTTAAAAGCCAAGAGACTATCAAGTGGCAGACTCAGATTGTGCATTTTTTTCTGCTGAGATGAAACTTAGGTTGAGCTTGTCAACCAGGTTCCTGGAAGAGTTGCTCAAGGGACACCCTGAGTCAACATTCAGACTCTGCAAACACCCCATAAACTCACTATGCTGAAGAGTGGGACCCTGAGGCTTCCAAACAATACCACAAGGTGTGGACACCTGTGGAGGTCACACTGAAATGGCCATCTCGGCTGAACATCTTAATTGCCACATCGATCTATCCGGAGTGGAAAACGTGAGCTACCCACCCTGCGGTAAAATGGCTGTTTGGCAGAGAAAAGACTCTCCGGTCCAAAACACATAATTCTTCCACTCTGTGGCCTACCAAAATATTTAGGTAATGATTTTAGCTCCAGCCGCCCAGTCTCAGGCTTCCTGACCCACAGTAGTTGTTCTGAAGCTGAAAACTCTCTGCATGTGGAGGGATTTACAGTTTTTGGCTCTGGAAACAGAAATGTGTGATGTCCTCGTGGGAACGGCGTCTGTGCCCTCCAGACTCAGTGTGCACTGGATTGATGGCCTTGTCCATTGTCACACTCTTTAAAAGTACAGGATTCTGGGGCTGGAATGGTGGCTCGGCGGTTACGGTGCTTGCCCGACACGCGCAAGTACACGGGTTCAAACCCCAGCACCCATGTACACAGCTAAGTGTCAGAGCAAGGAAAGCCATGTGAAAGACTCAATAAAAGTTGATTCTCTCTCTCTCTCTCTCACTGTCCTTCTGTATTGAAAAAAAAAAAAAAGCACAGGATTCTGTACGTGAATTGAGGCCCAAGCCCCAGGCAGGTTCAAGGTGCAGTGAAGGCCATAGGTGTGCTCTCGGGTCCAGCGACAAGATGGAAGCACATCAGTTAGGAGCAGAGACGAAAGCGGATTCTGATTGGAACGGGTGTGGCAGAGCCTACTCATGCTGGCCTAGGGTCCCCTGAAGCTGAAATGCCAAGAATCCAGGAGGGCAGGCTGGTACGACCTGGCCGTTAAGCGTCAGGCTGGAGGAAGGCAGAGGGCGTTTCCACCTGGCCTTGATGGGGCAGTGGGGTGGAAGCTTCGTCTCTTGTTACTTTGGGCCTTGTACATGAATCATATATACCCCAGGTGACAGGGAAAAGGACATCGGGGATTGTATGGGCAGGCACTCAGTGTGCTAGGAATAGCCATGATGCATTCTGCAAGGAGGGGCCACTGTGAATCCATCACCAGTGAAGCATGCGCTCCCAGCGGTTTTGATTTCTCCAGCAATGGTGGGTCTGTATTGTGCCACGCAGCAGTGATTTGACGTAGAGGAAGAAGTGGAGATTTTGAATCCAATCAGAACCTGGTTTGAGTCCTGGTCACATCACCAATTAGTTGTGTCATGAGATCACTGAATTCCTGAGTCCCAAGCTCCTTGCATGTACCATGGAGCTAATGATACCTATCCTGTTTTTTTTTTTTTTAAGAGAGAGGGGGGGGGAGAGAGAGAGAGAGAGAAAGAGAAAATCAAATTTATGTAGTTTTTCATGTGACTTTTGTTGCTCCAACACTGTTGTGTATGTGGTGCTGGGGTTCGAACCCGTGTACTCTGCATGCCAGGCAAGCACCATAATCTCTGAGCCACCCCTCCAGCCCATCCTGGCTTTTTTTGAAAAAGGATACATGGAATGCACGCAGTAGGCACTCAACATGGGTCAGCAAATGATGAGACCACACACCAACTTTAACCTCAGCCTTCACAGAATCCTGCTATAACCAACTGAACCAAGCGTGCACTTTTTGGTGTTGAGTTAATACAAACACTTGCTTCAAGGATTTGAATCAGCATCAATGTTTTATTCTGGTGGAAATTAGCAACTCCTCAGTCACTTTGTAAATTCAGTTTACACATGCCACTTTGAGACAGGGCTGGCATGACAAGGCTTAATTCTGGCAGGTAACCGTTGCCGTTGCCCAGTGGAGCTGCAATCTAGTCATGGAAAAGTGTTTCATTTTAACTATGAAATTCAACACAGAGAATACAGCTGCTCAACCAGGCCACGACAGTGTATATTAATTTGATTTATATACAGGCAATGTACCGTGCCTAATGTTGAATGCTGGAAGACTCCAGCAAGCCCGACATCCGCATCGTAAATGAGAGTCGACCTTGATGGGCCGGCTTCACGTGTATGCACACGCCTCCTCGGAGCAAAGAAATTTGCAGGAGCCAGTGTGTGCAGGTAAAACAAGAGGTGTCTGTGAATAGGTGAGGGCTGGGCTTTCCCAAACAAACAATGCTGCTTTTGTGGAGCTAGTCCTCAGGATTCTCCCAGAGCACCTGGTCTTCCGCATGGACAGGTCCCGAATGTTGCTTCTAGTTAAATAGAGTCTGTGGAGTGGGTTCTTACCTAAACTGATGCTCATGGGGAATGCACACGGGAAAAAAATCACATGACTCTGTAGGGCGTGTGGGATGTGTGTGTGGCCTGTGTTGTGTGCTGTTTGTATATTTTGTGTGTGGTATGTGCATGTCGTATGCACTCTGTGTGTGTGATATGTGTTCAGTTGGGTGCACGTGTGGGGTCTGGTGTTCACATTTGCTTTGAGCTAACATTATGTAGGGCTCAGGTTTATCTCAGGCACCTTGGTACACAGCCAGATCACTCCTTCCTCACTTTTCTACATTACAGTTGGTACAACTTGCAGCAGATAGAAAATATTCAAAGTAGAGAGGGAAGATGTCATCCACAACCTTGCAACCCACTCATTAGGATGGCTTCTATTTCGAGATTTTTCTCCTCTCGTGTTTACCCACATGAATACAAGAGCATATTTGTACTTACCAGTGGATTCTGCCTCTTACGATAACTTTCCATATTTAAATTGATACTCAGTCTTCATAACGATTATGCTTAATAGTTGTGTAATATTCCATCCGGTGTTGTACTGTTACTTAGATGCACATTGTTTTAGCTAAGTGGCTTTCAAGCTTTCAATGTAATAAATAGCACCATTCTGAATATTCCATTAGGCTTGGACCTCATTGCCTTCTTTAACTCTGAGTTCATTACAAGTGACAAGAGTCATAACTGGAGCTGCTCCTCCCTTTGTGCTCTCTGACCTCTGTGGGGCTGAGGGGTGTGATTGGTGTGCTCAGCACATGCACCTCCTGGTTTCAGCCTTTTGTCAAGGCCCTGCACTGGGGATAAGGTAGGCAGCTCCAGGATGGGCAACAGTCACAGATGCTGCCAGTCCTCTCTTTAACCCCTGTCCCCCAGGGTGCTGTCTGTGCTCTGCCTGGTACTTGCTGCTGGGCCTCTTGGCCCTGTCAGTCAGTCTTTCTGCCAACATCACCCATTATCCCCTGTGTTCCTTCCCTACCTTTGTTCCCAAATCATCTTATTGTGTGGGACTTACATTCTTTTCCAGCGTATAAATCAGCAGTCATGGGTAGGCACTGTGTTGCTGGCTGTCGGTGGCTGCCATCTCTGTGAGTTCACAGAGAAGCATCTGGGGGTCATGGGGAGTCACTGATGATTGGTGGGCTGGCAGTTGTGAAGGAAAGCTAGACAATGAGAAGGGAACAGTGAGAACTGCTTCTGTCCTCTCTCGCATCCCCTTGCACCAACGGCAACCTTTAGAACGTAGTGGTTGCTGGTTCACTCTTCCTCCCTAATCTCATGCAGCTTCACTTTTGGCCAACTTTAACCATGTACTAGAAAGGGAAGGAGATTCAGGGAAATGCCATTCCCAGAGCAACCAAGTTGACAGGGTGGAATAGTCCTGCACACGAGTTTTTTCCTCTGAGGAAGGGAGTGATTGACAGGTAGAAAGCTAAGGGTTACCTGCATGCTACTGGTCTGTGTAAGCACACTGTCACAAATCTTTCACAACAAAAAAATGCACACATACAGTGCTTGTGTATGAAAAATAAGGCAAAAAGGAAATCACAGGCTCTTAATGTTTCTGCAAACCCTTAGAGGGCTTCCTCATATCTTTGCAGATTAACTCCTGCCTGGGTGGGCCCTCATGGTGTAATTCTTTTCCTCCATGAAATTGATAATGATTTCACTTACTTCAAAAACAACAATAGAAAGATAGATCTGTGGGCACGTGCGTGTGTATGTGAGTCTGCATGTGTGCAAGCCCACACGTATGCATGTATGTTGGGTGTGTGTGTGAAGCACCTACCTTCTGATTTATTCCTGGCCCCTTTCCTTTAATGATGGTCCTTTAACCTATGCCAAAGACACCCTGGGGACAGGAGAGCTCAGAAGGAGGGCTTGGTGAGAGAAGGATGGAAACGTGAGCTCCCTGGGAGACGAAACTCGTGCAGCTCGCAGGGGGGTTTTGTTCCATTAATTTTTATTGGGACAGGCACATCCCCTGCTGCTTTAGCTGCCTCACCCTCAGGCACAAAGCCAACTGTGTGTTCTCTCACAGCGTCTCTTTGCAAATGACATGGGGAAGAAGAGGCAAGGTTGATGCAGTTATGTCTAGTGTGGAAGCTACAGTCCAAGACCCTCGGCTTGCTCCTGAAGGGGCCTCGGGAATTGAAGAGAAACAAGAAGAGCCAGGGGAGTGAGGTGCCGGCACCTGGCAGTGGGCAGCCCAACCCCCTTCAGATCCCACCCGGGTGGAAGAGTGTGAGGGGACCCACATGGCCAGGTGGACTTGGGTTGACCTGGGGCCTTCTGCATCGTGCATGTGTTTAAGGAGACCAAATGTCCACTCAAGATGAATATTTCCCTTCTTAGGGGCCACCAAGTGTGCCTTAAGAGGACACCTCACCATTTTCTGAGCGTAGTGGTGGTGGGGTGAGTGTCACAGGGGGCACCTGAGCTGCCTTAGCAGTCTCTAGTTGAAAGAAGAACCAGGGAGCAATCACAGTCCTTCACCCCTTATAAACTAGTCCTCCGCAAGGCCCTTGTCTGAATACAGTCCAGCTCCCTCCCAACGCCCTGGTCCCGCTGCTCTGCTGGCACGCTCCCTAGGGGTTTGCCTCCTCCTTGTGACAGGGACCCAGTGGTTGATTTGTACCCGCTGTGCTGCACTTTGGCTCCGTATTTGTCAAGCACCTCAGCTCCTCTCCAACCTGTCTGACCCCATTTCCTCCTCCTCTTCCCTGAGCTTGCTCTGCTCCAGTCTCCAGTCACCTCCTGTTGCTGTTCCAAAGCGCCAGGCATGCTCCGGCTTGACAGCCTTTGCACTCGCTGTCCCAGTCCCCCCAGTCCCCAGAGACTCACCCTAACTCCTCACCTCTGCCCTAACCGACCTCTCCTCTATGCTGCCCATTTCAACGTCAGCCCACGCCCCACCCACCACACATACCTGGTCCTCGCCCCTTAGGTGCTTCCCCTTCCACACCATTCCTCGGCATCTCACACGCTGTGTAATTTTCTTATTTAATGCTGCTTTTGATTTGTTTACTGTTTCTGTCTCCCCATTTGCAAAATCACTCTTTTGGGGGCAGAGATCCTGGGTTGTTTTATTCATTGATGTATTCTAAAGACACAGCGAGACTTTAAATAAATACAGCTATTGGTGTTGGAACCTGTGGGCCAAATTTCATAAAGAAATGGCTGGAATATATTTCACATTTTTGGACATTAAGCAGAGAGAACTTGTGGTCAAATTAGCACTAAAATGAACAAATACCAGTGTTTCAGAATGTTTTCCAGTTCCTCCAATGGAGCCCTGCACTGGTAACACAGAGACGGGAGGCTCAAAAGCGACAACAGCCATCACAGATAACATTTTCCAGCCTTCTGCAGATGTCCCATAACTTAAATCACAGTTTCATAATGATGCTTTGAGAAAGGCAAGACAAATAGAATCATCCCCATTTTGCGGGTGAGTAAACATCTTCAGAAACCTTGAGCAATGTGCTGGAGGTCACATAGCTGGTAAATGATACTGACGAATCTCCAACCAGGAATTCTGATGTCTAGCCTGTTCTTTCTTCTCTATCACAAATGATTCCTTCCACAAACAAGGTGGTGTTCTTGGGATCCATTCAGGGAAAGTTCAAGGCAGAAGGGCTGGGATGAGGCGCGGAGGCTGGGAACACAAGTTTTCAGGGTCGCCTTGTGGTGTGGCTTCTCCCAAAGGCAGATGTCAGATGGCGCCTTCAGCATCCAGACGTGGGATTTCAGAAGGAGCAGGGTGGAGCTGTCTGCAGAGGTTTTGTTGTTTATCTATCCTTTTTAATTGAAAAAACAGAATAATATTAATACTTTGTCGCTGTAGGGGGTGGGGAATTCTGCCTTCAGCAGCCTGGTTTGTCTGGGCCCTTAAATGGGGGATGTTCTTTGGAGTAGTAATTCTTCATGGGCAATGATCTGTGGGAAATTTGGTAATGGCTAAGAATATTCTTGGTCATCACAACTGGGGAGAGGGATTTTTTTTAAGAGACAGAGAGAGAGAGAGAGAGAAAATCAATTTTTATTCAGTTTTTCATGTAACTTTTGTTGCTCAGACACTTTATGGGGGAAGTGATGCTGGGGTTCGAACCCATGTACTTGCACATGCCAAGCAAGCTCCATACCTGCTGAGCTACCGCTCCAGCCCAGAAAGGGATTCTTGTAGGTAAACATCAGGATGCTGCCAAACACCTTCCAAAACACAGGACAGCCCCCAATAAAATATTGTCCAACCCAAAATTTTGATGGTGCTGAGGTTGAGAAGCCTTGCTTTAGTGTGGTGGGGATGGCTGCTCCTGGTCCCCATTTTCTGTTTATTTTTCTTAATCTCTAGGGTTCTTCCCCCTCTGGAGAGTAGAGAGAGGGCTGGAAATCTCTCTTTAGTATGCTCCCTCCTTGGGAATTAATTGGCAGAGGGAACAAGGAGTTACAACTCCCACGGCTGTCAGCTCGCCACCTGCTAGAGCATCAATCACGCCCCTGCCTACGCTAGGCCAGAAGGTGGAGAGCTACTGTGTTTGCCCTTGGTGTGGGTCTACCGTCCTCACCTGTCCTGCCTGAACCAGGGACTTCAGGGTGGGAGGGCCAGCACTGTTGTCAGCTGCCTCTAAGCCCAGGGCGATGAGTAACCCAGAAGAACGTGTGGGTCTAATCTCCGGCTCTGACAGTTCTTTGGTACTGCTAGAATGCCCGGGGATATTTGTTCTAACTCATCCAATTGGTATTGAAATACTTTCCAAATGAAGGATAGGGCTGTCAGCTACTACTCTGGAAATTAGCATATGCCTGCGAGTGTTTGCTTCCCTTACCAATAAAGTCAAATCACAGTGCCTCTCCTGGGCATGGCACTTTCCATTTCTCAGAGCAAACCTTGGGTAATGGATGTTTACACACACACACACACACACACACACACACACACACCACATTTTAAATTAAGTAATAGAAATGAGAAAGAAAAGAAAAGTTCAAGATCATTTATTCATATAGTATTACTTAGTAGATAAGGAAAGAGTGACCCTTAAGCAACTTCAGCTTTTCTTTTTCCTAAGCTCTAGAGTTAGCAGGGAGACCAGAAGTAAAACTATGGTCTAGGAAACTCCTAGACGCATACCTGCTCTGTGCTAGGGGAGGATTAAATGAACTATCAGTTACTGGGACAGAGGGGTTTTGTTTGCATAGAATGTGAAATACACAAGCAGGGCATCGGTTGCGCTGCAGTCATGAGCTAAGGGCTCCCCTGCGCCTGGCTTTCCATGTCTTTTCGTACTGTCCTGCTGTCCTTGTGGCTCGTGGGATCTGTACTTTAGACTTGCAGCTCTTCCTCCTCTGTAGGAGCTTAAATCCTGGGGTTCCTTTGGTACTCTTCTCCCTTGCACTTCACGCATTTTCCTTAGATGACCTCGGCCCTCCTGTATAGTCAGTTGCAGTCTAGCCTGTGTCTCTTGGGTGATGTGTGCCCAATCCAGTGCCAGCCCAGGGCGTGTGTGTGGAGTGAGTTCAGACTCGGATGGTGAAAGATAGGGAGGAGGCGAGGATGCTGACAAACAGCTTTGTGGGTTGAATGTCTCATGGAGTGAGAGCTTGATTTCCCTCCCCCGCTCCTGAGTTCTGCCAAGCTCTGCCCATACAGTGCCCGGCAACTTAATACATATTAGGAAATGAATGAATGAATGACGAAGGGGACTTCGGAGTTTGCTGCACTGCTATGAAATGCTTTCAGCACATATGGACCTTGGATTAGCCTACCATTTCTAGTGACTCCCCATCCAGCAGACCTTGCATTAGCCAACCGTCTGTAGTTACTCAACACCGAATGAAGGTGTTAATGCAGCAGAACAATCTAGGTGACCATTTTTACAGTTAAAGATGCCAAGTCTCCTCTGGATCTCCTGAAGCAGGATACTGATTGTTGATTTTGGGCATTAGTGATTATAGGAAGCTGGAGGAAGAAAGAACCCATAAATCATCTACTGATGGCTTTGTGTTTTTGTGAGAACACATCTTTAGCATTCAGTGGGAATGCAGTGGTGTTCTTATGGTCCTCCACCAACCACATCAATGGTAGGTGTCTGCCTTATGGCCAAGTGAATCATTGTTCCTGCTACCTGAACCCAAGTTCTGTACAGCCTTGCTACCGCTCTGAGTATGTGTCTGAGTGTCATACTTTTGCTGATCCACTAAATGTATGGATATCTTGGATACTCACCTCATTCATTATTAAAAGTAAAATATTAATTCATTTAGCTGCTTTTGGTATGGGGATCACAGAAATGAACCAAATAGACAAATACCTCAGAGAATTTACAGTCCTCGTAGGAGACAGTCAATAAGCAGGATATTTAAGTATGATGTGTGTCTAGGTGGTGATGGGACTGTAGCAGTCACCTACAGCTATGTAACAAATTACTCCAAGACTTAGAGTCCTGAAATAATGACGGAGCATTTCCTCACAGTTTTTGTGGGTCCAGAATCTGAGAGTTGGGATCTCAGTTGGGTATTTTGGGTTCAGTATCTCTCATTAGGTTGAAGTAAAAATATTGACCAGTGCTACAGTAAGTTGAGAGTTGATGGGGAATGGAGGATTCTCGTCCACGGTTCTCAACCCCGAGCTGTTGGCAGGCGGTCTCCACTCCTCTCCACGAGGTCTTCTCCACGTAGACACCTGAGTGTCTTATGACATAGCAGCTACTGAGAGAGAGACTACGTAAGGCTCACATAAAGAGGGGAGGGGTAGGCTGGGAAGCATCTGGGAAGGGCTCCTAGACCATCGTCAAGACTTTGGTTTTTACTTTGAGTGAAATAGGGAGATAATAGAAGCTTCTGAGGGTGATGAGTTTTAGGTTTTATGGAGCATGAGAGACAGGGAAGCAAAGTTAAAAGCAGAAAGACCACTCAGGAGTTCCTGTGATAATCAAGGGAGAGGATCCTGGCTCTGCCTTGTGGGGGTTTGCGGTGTGTGTGAGGGTGACTAGCAGAGGACAGGCGAGTAGTGGCTGGATTCGGGATATATGTTGGAGGTGCTTCAACTTTTGTTGATAGATTGTCTATGGGGTGTATCAAAATAAGAAAAAAACTAGGGATCGTGGCGACAGTTTCGGCTCATGCAGCTGAAGGAATGCAGTTAGCATGTTCTGTGCTAAGGGGTGGCCGAGCATCTCACAGCACGAGGCACAGAGTGAATTCAAGGTTCTTCAATGATGACAATGCCTTTCCTTGAGCTCTTTAAATCTGCACATGACTTGGAAACAATCAGTATGGGATCTTCTGGTATCTATTTTTCCAACGAATATCCATAAAGTTTAGAAAAGGACATGGGCTTATTTTCCTTATTATTGGTACTGTCAAAGAGGGATTACTAATGGTGTCTACAGATTGTCAAAGTCTGCGACCCTTGTGAATATAACTTCAAAGACGGACTAAAAGGAGATACCTTGGGTGGAAAAGTAGTCAGTGGTGTTCATGAAAGAAATCCACATGAGAGAGTGCTCTATATGCAAATAAACTAGGAAATTCTTGCTCATTCAGTAAATATTTTTATTTCAAATACTTGAGAATTCATTGATTTAACTCACCCATCCTACAGACATTTAGTGATGACCTAATATGCTTTCAGTGCTGTTCAAGATTCTGTTCAGAAGCATTAGGTTGAACCATATGAAATGGCCAATATTTGACCATATGTGGTCTGTCAAAGTGGCTACTTTGTATGGTTTGATAAAATATTTTTCAAAAAAGAATTATGTACAGGCTTCTTGGTCTTATAAACATGTCATTCTGCCATTCATGCCTACGTTGACATTTAAAATTTTAAAGTCTATTCCTCTTGCTTTTTCCTAATAATGTTGCTCCTATTTAATAACTTGGTTGTCCCCATTTCTCTGTTTTAATACCTATCACATTTGCCTGTTGTAATTTCACTTCCTTCCCTCTTTTCCCATCCTCTGTGTAAATGGAGTACATACAGCTCTTTCCTGTCACCTGTGTGTCCAGTGTCCCTTCATGTACTGGATCCTATCTGTAGTGGTATGATGAGGTATTGCTAGGCCTGAGTAGACATTTTCTGTGCTCTGACTCAGCACAACATGTCTCTACTATCTTCACTATCAGTTTAGAGACTTACAGACCAGTCTGAGCCAGTTACAGCCTGACTCTGGGCCCCAGCTGTGTGGGTCTTGAAGGAATATGCTGACTTGCGTGTAACATCGGTGATCAACTTAAGCTGCTGGTAATAGTGTCCCAACCTGGAGGGCAGGTTTAGCCAAGGCCAGTTAATAGTGACAGTCATTGTTTGAAAATGCTCTTCAATTTCTTATTTCAGAGCTGAATGTTTGTGACCCAAACCAGAACTGTCTCTAGGCACAAGCCAGTTTTATTTAAGATTGAAAGAAGAAGTGCTGTGTCTCTTCCGTTCCCTGGATTCACCTGCATTTTTTATTCCAATACAACATATGCTCAGCTCTGCACATCCTATCGCTCTGCTGGGAAGTTGCGTCTTCCTATTATGTGGCTTCTCTCTTGCTTTACAACTTCATTTTGCATTATCTTTTTCTAGAAAACAACATTCTCAGAGGCTTTCCTGAGTTAAGTGGTACGATTACATTGGAATAGGTGCAGGATGTGCCCAGACTGGAACATGATAGTTGTGCTGTGTGAAACAAGGATGCCCATTATTTTTGCCTGCCTTACTTAATTAGTATTACACACAGCATGACTTGGGCCTGATTCATACCCAGTTTATTGGAGAGGAACACCATGAGGTAGGAAGAATGTCTATAGATATTGAGAAAAGGATTTTGTGTGTGTGTGGGGGGGGGTACATAAATGGCTAAATGAACAAAAAGAGCGTTAACCAACACCTGCATTCGCAGAGACTCATCTGATTGCCTGGAAGCCCATTATGCTATTCGTCTCCCCTTTATCACTTTTGGCTATGGGTGCTGCGGGTGCCGCCACTGTCTCTTACAGCCTCTATTGTTTGATTGCATCCGTTGCTTTTAAAAATCCAGGTCTGTGAGCCCAGTTCCAACTTCAAACGGAATTGGTGCAAAGGGATGGAGTGCGGAGACGGTAGATCCTTGCCAGGCATGGTGTGATGACTCCATTCCAATCGCATTTCTCTGTAATGAGGATCCTGATGTGGCTCTCATTCCTCTGCAAGTGCCACGCTGCCTCCATCCGGTGTAAAGGCTGCACTTGATGGATAATTTATGCAAACAGAACACAAACAAGAAGTCATTAAGCCACCCAACGAGGGTCCTTGACTTTTGCAAAACCAAACAGTTATTCTGATCCTGATGAGTTTAATTTTACTTTGGGTTGAGTACTGATGAATACATTATATTTAAAATAAATACACTATTATCAATATTCATGATCAAACTGAATGTCATTTGGTGTTTAGTGTTCTGTTTTTTAAGAGTGATATACAGTGGTTGATATGCATAGAATCACAAAGTGTTCGTATTCAGACCTTTAGCCCTCTCTAAAATATGTTTCTAATAGATTCCCACATAGCTAGATGAAAAAGGAGGAGCAGAGAAATCTACTATTTGGATATTTGTAACCCCTTTACTTTTCATTAGAACAGGGTTTGGTTTGTATTGCAGCTGTAGAATATATGTAAATGAGAATTTGAGAACTGGGCACAAAGAGACTATAAACCACTGGACAACATAAAGGAAATTGATATTGAATATGATTTGGCTACCTACTGATTAAAATCTACTTACAAGGAAATTAAAAATTTTAAAATAAGGCTTTAACGTGCATAATGCCTTTGTCTGACTTGAGGGTCACGTAGGTGTACAATATTTGGATGTCAGTTTATATAATATGTTGTGTTCTCAGTGCTTTCCAGATGCCTGGCCGTTTATTTTAGTAATTTTAATTTTATTAGAACAGCATCCTAGGACTCAGGTGCTGTACAGCTTCTCTGGAAGCACTCATGTGAAAATCATTAAAACCTAAACGGTCCTGGCAGGTAATCTCACCGTCTTTTCATCTTCCATCCCTGGGAAGGTGGCCCCTGTTGATTGTTTAAAGGAAAAGAAATACTGTTATACTGCACACAGATAACAATGCTGCACCCCAATCTCTTCCCTGTGGAGAGGAAGAAAGGACACTTGTCAATCCGTGGAACTGTGGAAAGTAGGTTTCCCTGTGTGGGGACCTGGGAAGAAAAATGTACCCCCCCAAGATCAGGTACAAAATGGCACTAACCCTCAGTCCCTTTAACCTTAGTCCACCCCAGAGGGCACAGGGCTACCATCCCTTGTTTTGGGCAAGTCTCCCAGACCCACAGCCAGGGCAGCTGCGTCTACTACAGCTGCTTCCTCTGCCACTTTAGAGTGACATGGGAAACAAGAGGAGCTGGCAGCCTGAGCCCTCCGGCTTCAGGGGAGGGCTTCTGCTGGAGATTTCAATCTGAGGAGAGCAGGAGACAACTACAGGGCAGGGGGGAAGAGAGATTTCCAAGTCCTCAGTCCCAGACTTCTTCCCCAGAGAAGGAGAAAGAGGAAAGAGGATGTAGATAAACAGTCTGGAGGTGGAACAGACTCAGGAACAGGACGGGGCAATGGGCAGGGCTCCTCATGGATGACCAAGCAGAGCAGCACACCCTAGACCGCTACCGATGACAGGAGTCACTAAAGGGAACCACTAGCTTACCCTGGAAGGAGTGCTGGAGCCATAGCTCAAATTTGTGCTCCAAGTATCTTATTCCCAACATAGCTCAGAGACTTTATAAAAATAAAATACTCCGATTCTACATCTAGATTTACTAATTCTATGAAGTCTTTAATGAGAGGCTCAAAGAGGTTCTGATGTAGGTGGCCAGCACCATGTGTGAGAATCATCTTAGACTCTGAAGTCAGGCAATGTGTAGCCAAGGAACTATCTCCAACCAACTGCTTTAGGGATATTTTCATTTAAGTTATGGGCTCTGAGAAGAACCCGTTTTCCCAGGCCTCCACCTTTCGCCTTCACATAAGAGTTGGAATGATCTGGATGGGAATTGCTTTTGGTTTGACTGCGACGCAAATTCTCTCAAGACTTCTATATCCCTATCTGTGCCCCTTGACCATGAGTCTAGAGGTGAGAGATTCAGGTAGAAAAAAAAAATAGACCTTTTCCTGCTTCACTTAAGAGAGAGTTATAGTATAATACTAAGAATAAGTTATTGGGCTAGGTAGAAAAATTTGGACCTATCTTGGGTTACGAATGTAGCCTTTCATTTTTACATCTGGCCTGAAGTCCTATCTGTATTTATCTACTTATCGGGTAATGTATTGTTCTGTCTGTCCCTGTCCTTGCTTATAGTTATATAGCTGTGCTTTCCAGGCTTTCTTGGTAAATGGCTTCAGAGTGAGTTTGGTCAAAACTCATTTGAAAAAGCCTGGAAGGCAGCAGGGTGAAGCAGAGTCTTTGTACGGCTCTTTTTCGCGATTCTAACTCCCCACAGTTCCTCCCTCCAATGTTCCTGCTCTTGCCAGGGAGCTTCTGGCACGTCCCTGGGTTCATCACAATCTCCCTGTGACCTTCGGTGGAAGGATGATAGCGACTTTCTGCTGCTACCAGTCCCTAGATTGCTTTACATGTTTCGTTTCTAACTCTTCAGTTATCTGTGTAACTTATTTCCTACTTAAATTTATTCTACTTAAAACGCTTGGAGATGAGAGGTTCTGCTTCCTGGCTGGATCCTGCCTGCCTCACTCACTGACCACCCATAGGCTGTTCGGTGGAACTGGGGGACAGTGGCATGGTGTTCAGGATGTAGAACGCTGGGGTTCAAGTTTTGACTCTGTCTCTTTGGATACTGTTTTAGTCAACTTTTCTGTTTCTGTGACTTAAAGACCTCATGAGAATGAGTTCTGGAGAAAAGTCTGTTTAGTTTAGCGCCTCATGGTTTCAGAGGTCTTAGCCCCTGGGCGGCGGGCTCCATTCCTTGGGGCTCGAGGTGAGGCTCAACATCATGGGGGAAGAGTGTGGCAGAGGGAAGTGGCTCTCTCTCAAGAAGCAGAGAGAGAAACTCCACTCTAGATACAAAATACACACCCCACTCCTTCTCCAGCCGCACCCTAGCTACCTGCCTTCAGCTGACAGTTAACCCCATCAAGGGATCGACTCCCTGGTTGGGATAAGGCTCTCATAACCCAATCATTTCACCTGGGCCTTTTTTTTTTTTTTTTTTTTTGCGTTGTTTCACATAAACTTTTGGTGGGGGGGCACCTTGTATCTGAGCCATAACAGATAATGTTTCTTTGGTGGTGAAACCTTAAAGGTTTGACCAACTCCTAGATTCTCTTTGGTCCCCATGATAACTCTCCACAGAGGGAGTGGGATTTAGACTTTAATAGGCTTATTGAGAGCAATAGAAATATCATCTCTGATCTGCCTCATGTGATGACTTATTTTAATTACTCATTATAAACGCTCACTATATATAAATACTCATTATAAATATAAGTACTCTTTTATGCTGAGCCCAGCATAGCTTCACCGATGCTTTTCAACATAATGATCCTGGCAAGGGAGAAGATTTGGCAAGCAAGTCGAAAACCATTTTCCACCCATGATTCCAAGTTTTTACTTTTCTCAGACTCAGAGACTGAGGCTCAAGAGGCTTAAACACATGTGAGATGCAAGGGAAAATACATTTTTTATGTTAAAAATTATGTTGACATGTCAGCATATTTATTCTCTCAATATATATGTCTGTACACATGAATGTGCATGCACAAGTATGTATACATGCACATATATTTACATTATTATGTTTACATGCTATATACATATGAGTACCTGTATATGCATCTAAATGTCTAGATATGGATAGGTAGATAATCACTTACCTACATACATATTTAAAAATTATAGAACTCAACTACGGAAGGCAGCTGGAGGTCAGATGTTCCAATACTCTGATATTATGGATGAGGAAAAGGTGGCTCACATTTACCACAGGGAGATGTATATAAGCTCTACAGGGAAGTTGAAGATAGGCAATTTGAATTGGGGATGGGTACCTGCTTTCCACACGAAGCTGTTAATAGCGAATTCCTTTGGTTGGTAAATGACCACCATAGTTATGACATGGCTTTTGTGCCTCTGCTTTGATGGTTAACATGCCTACCAACTTTTCGTTTTTCACTTTTGGAATTTTGGGAATGAGAAAACTAGTTGGCCAATTGTCATGGGAAACAGAGAGAATGAGAAACCCCCAAATGGCTTTCAGTTTCTCTTAAAATTTGCCCTATCTCAGATCCGGTGACATTAGCTTATGTTAGGACCCACTGAAGTTCTGTCTTTTACATTCCTGCATAGGGACAGGAAAGGAAAAGGTGGCAGACAAATGTGAAACTTCTGGGATTTACGTTAGCAGTTCATTTCTGGCAGAGACGATGGGATCGCAGTCTACACGAAACTCTGTTCCACCTTCTCTAATCTGGCTGCCTGCTGATTTTCTAATCATAAATGCTACACCAGTGATTGTTGTAGATTTCCCATTCATTGCAAAAATGAAAGTGTTTGAAATGCGGAGCAGAGCAGTTGATTTGTTTGGTTACATTTTGCAGGGACGGTCCATTCCTGATGTATGTGCTCCAGATGTTGGTGAGCATTAAGGCAGAGCTTTTCAGAAACCCGAGGTAGAGAATTTTCCCTGCAGTTTCGTCCAATTCATTATTTGTAAGCCATATGCTCTCTTGAATTCACTGCTCTGCTTTGTCAATTAAAGCCTTTTACTTTTTCTTTTCTGTGTATGTCATTGTTGTTGCCACTATTAAACTGAGATTGCCTCTGTCTCGGAACATTTTCATTTCAATATTTATTGTTCATAGTGCATAGCTCTGGAGCCATGCTCACCAGAGGAAGGCAGGAGGAATGGGACATCCATCTTACCAACTTCATTGTCTGGTTGATTTTGTGAGAAGAAAGCACGTTGTGATGGAAGAGAGAAATTGCTAGAGGATAAGCTTGTCCTCTGAAATGCCACTCTTGGCTTCCTGACAAGGTAGAAAGAAAACGCCAATGATGGACTTGTTCAAGCACTGCGATGGAAAAGACGCCAGGGCTGACTTCTTGGCAGGGAGCTGAATTTTCCCTTCTCTCGTAGAGGTTAACTTTCACGACGGGCGAAAGGTCTTCCACAGGAACATTAAGGAACACCATGATGTGTCTGCTCAGCCAAAAGGAGGGTTTGATTGTTAGGGGTAGCAGAGGAAAATTACTCAGCTTGGAAGCAGAGAAAGAGGAAGGGACCAGGGATATGGAACATCCTTCCAGGAATGTCCCCAGTGCCCTCCTTTCAACCGTGCCTACTATTAGTGGATTTGTCCACTGATGAGGTCAGCGCCCTCATGAGCCAACCACTTCCCAGAGTCCCACCTTTGAGCATTGCTGCACTGGAGATCAAGTCTTCAAGACATCAGTCTTTCAGAACATTCCAGAACCAAGCCATAGCAGAGGTCAGACAGAGCACTTGCATAACCAGCGAAACTCGGTGACCTTGGTAGGATCTCATCGTTCAAGCAGCTTAAGCCATCATGAGTTTTGTATTTTGAGCACCAGTTAAAATTCCAGGTGCCCATTTGGCCCTCTCTTTATTGATAATGGTCTCCACCATCAACCAGGTCAATGCTTACCTGCCTCAGGGGAAGGGAAGGGGCAGTGTCATGTGGTTAAAGAAGATGCACTCTGAATTCAGACTGCCCATGTGCAAATATTACTTTTGCTGTCTGTCAGCTGTGTGAGTTGAACACATTACTTCTTTAAGTTTGTTTTCCTGTTATTAGACATATATTATTAATTTTTTTTAAAGCAAGAGAGAGGGAGGGAGAGAGAGAGAAAGAAAGAAAGAACCAATTTTATTTATTTTTCCATCTGGCCTTTGCTTCTCTGACACTTAGTTGTGTATGTGGTGCTGGAGTTTGAACCAGGGTCCTTGAACATGCCAGGCAAGCGCTGCAACTGCTGAGCCACCACTCCAGCCCCTCTTATTAATTCATTTAATAAGTATTTATTGTGTGTTTTATGTGTTTGGAAATGTGACCAGCAGTGAACCAAGCAGACAGGACCCTCACAGAGCTCCAAGTCTGTCAGCTCTGCAAGCCAGCCATGTCCCCAAGAGGGTTGCACCCCCATTCCTTCCCTTCCTTTACTCAAAAGTTTGGACTGGCTCTGACTCTACAGAATCTGATTTCCCAGGACACCCCAAAGACAGCCTCCTTCTCCCTTCACCTCCCTCGCCACTAAGTGCACCTTTCAGAGTTTCAGAGTCCTCAGTTCAACCTTCTCATGTGGGTTCTTGAAGATGTACCACCAGAGGCTGAGCATGCCTGGGTTCCACCGGAAGGAAGCTCCGTGTCCTCTGTCCAAGTGTTAGTTCACGCGCAGGCCTGCTGGCTCCTCATACAACCACTTTTGGCCTGATCCTTGGTCTTGAACTTGGCTGACTCTCAAACTCTTCGATTGACGTTCAGTCTGTCCCTTGTGATGATCTTCATAAAACCTGTATCAAGCCAGTCCACTGCTGTGCTTCCTCCCTCTGTTTCCTGCAAGTCAGCGGTCCCTAATTCCCAAGACTCCCTCATGCTGTGTGTGGAGTCCTGGTGCTCCCAAGGATGCCACTACAATTTCCCAAAGGAATTTTTCAGCATTCAGAAGAACTCAATTCGGTAGCATCTGGCCTATTTCTCCTGTGCTCCTTTCTCTCCCCACAGATGGGACTTTTCTGTATCCCCTTCCCCAGGGTGAAAACAATGAGCTCATGATCACACATGGGGCACAATGACTTGCTTTGCTTGCAAAATAACTGCGTAGCTCATCTGTTAAACTCATGCTAGCCAAGGTGTTAAGAGTTGATAAAAGCTCAATATGTTCTGCCTTCAGAAGACAGTAATGCTGCTTTTTTTTTTTTTAAGAGAGGGAGAGAGAGAGAGAGAAAGAGAAAGAGAGAATCAGTTTTATTTAGTTTTTTCATGTGGCTTTCGTTGCTCTGACACTTAGTTGTGTAATGGTGTTGGGGTTTGAACCTGGGTCCTCATGCGTGCAGGCAAGTGTAATATTGCTGAGCCACTGCTCCAGCCTGAATAATGTTTTAACAGGAAAACTTGCCTCAAAGAGAGAGAGAGATTGAGAGAGAGAGAGAGAGAGAGAGAGAAAGGGAAACACATACACAGAGAGAGGCATTTTATACAGCATAATTACTACTAATGGAGAGTATTGGGGGAGCACTCTTTCAGAGCATGAAAACCCAGGGTGGAGCTGGAGCTCATCTACTATACACTTGTTTTCTGAATTGATTAATTTCATATAAGCACTTCAATATTTAGATAAATTGCCCAGTAAAAAACATACTTTGGGGGCTGGAGCAGTGGCTCAGTGGTTTCGGTGGTTGCCTGGCAAGCATGAGGACCCGGGTTCAAACCCCAGCATCACGTACACAACCAAGTTTTGGAGCAACTAAGGCCGTGTGAAAAAAAAAAAACTAAATAAAGTTGTTTCTCTCTCTGTCTCTATCACTGTCCCATTCTCTTAAAAAAAAAAATACTATGGCTGGGTGTGGTGGTGCATACCTGTAATTCCATTGGCATGGGAGGCTGAGGCAGGAGGATCACCAGTTCAAAGCTAGCCTCAGCAGTTTAGGGAGCCCCTGAGAAAATTAGTGAGACACCATCTCAAAAGCAAAAATAAAACAGGCTGGAGATGTATCTCAGTTGTTAATCACTTCTGTGTTCAATCTCTAGGGACCAAAAATACAAAACAAAGCAAAACAAAAGTCCAAATTATGCCTGGGTCTATAAAACACCTTGAACTATACATTTCCCCTGCTCTGGCCATTTTGTTTGTCTTTTGATGATTTTTGCCAAACAAAGTAGCAACAGCTAACCTGGTCCTGGTATGTACCGAACTTTCCCATGGTATTTGTTCTCTTTTCCATGAGCCCTCTGAAGTAGGGAATTTAGTTCTATTTTGCACAGAAGGAAAGTGAAGCTTAAGAACGAATACAGCTTGTTTTATGTCACAGGGCAGCAGTCTGAGACAGTGCAACCTCAGGAAGCTCAGAATTCTGTTCTTCAGGACCCTGTCCATCTAGTTTTCAGATGCGAAGCTGAGGCTAAACGACCTCTGCCTTTCCCGAGGTCGTTTAGCCCCAGCAGGCAAGTAGCATAGTGCTCCTCTGCCCAGCAACACGAGTGGTCCACCCTCTATTCCTCTCTCAGGACTGCTTGACTTGTTCCAAGTTAAACTCATCTGTTTTGCTTCTGTTTGGAACCAGGGATTAAACCCAGAGCCACATCCCCAGCCCCTTTTCACTTTTTATTTTAAGACAGGCTCTTGCTAAATTGCTTAGGGCCTCAGTCAGTTGCTAAGGCTGGCTTTGAACTTGCGATCCTCCTGCCTCAGCACCACCCACCCCAGCTTCTGGGATTACTGGCGTGTGCCAGGGCGCCTGGCTTGTTTTGTTTCCCTTTATCATAAAACTTCTGAAATGTCACTTAGGTCCTTTCTTCCCTGTTCACCAACGTGATCACTCCTCAGTCCCTGATAGCCTGGCTCCTTGCCCACCACTGCACCGCCTCAAGGTGATCTCAGCAGGGACAGCAGGAGGAGGGAAAGCGCTGGTCATTTTCTCTCACTTGGGCTCTCCGTGAGCCTCCACTGTCTCCAGGCTGCACCTCAGACCCCGTGCTCCATCCAAGCCTTCCATGTTCTGATCGCAAGCCATGCTTGTGTTCCTTGCACTCACGTCTTGGCACACCCTTGCATGACCCCTGTGTTTTTGCTCCCTCCCTCCTGACCTTCACCCCAGTGTCACCCCCAAACACACACAGAGGCTTCTTGTTTTCACCACTTGGTCTGCCTTGCCCCTTCCCGCTGCTCCTGGCTTATTCTGAGTCATCCCATGCTCAATGCAGATTCCTTTCCTGTTTGAAGCAGCTCTGGGTGGGTCCTTCCCCTCTGTCACCCCTCTGGCCTTTGGAGGCCTCCTATTCTTGGTGTCACTGCGTGCTGATTAATCAAGCCCTGGCTGGTGGCACTTCCTTTACAGCCCGGCCTGTTGCTTTTCTTCCCTGTGTTCCTCCGCTTCTTGCCTTTATGTTTTACCTCTTTAAGTTCCATGAAAGCACACAGCGCGTCTTGGGCGTTCTTTCTGCCTCCCTCCGTGCCGCTCTTGCCTGTCACAGTTGCCCCATGTGTGTACTAGGGACTAGCCATGCTCAGGTGGTCTCCGAGGCTCTAAGCCACCAGCAGCTCTCCTGGGACTTCCTCTGGCTGCTGGGGAGGCAATGGGGGCACATTCTGATGTGCACGGCCTCTGGATGCCCTTTGGTTCATCTCATAATGATGATCGGTCACTTATTCCCTCAGCCACCATGTGGCATGTCTGTACTAAACTGTTGTACTTTACATTTTTAAATCCTTACCATAGTCCCATGGAGGTGACTACTATTGTGATTCCAATTTTACAGAGTAAGAAACTGAGGTGTACAGCAATTATGCAATTTTCCCTAGGCCCAAGGTTGTGCAGGTGGTGTACTGAGCTTTCAAACCCCAAGCATGGTATGACTGAGGGTAAAAGTTAGCTGTTGTCAATAATGCATCTTGACCACAGACACACACACATACACACACAAAAATCAGCGCTTATGATTGCATAGTATTCCCGTGTATGATTTATCTTCATACATAGCATCTTATTTAATCAGCTCAACACCCCTACGAAGAAATCAGGGCACTCTTATTTTATCCCTGTTATTATTTATATTTTGAATTTCATCCTCTTCTCTAATCTCAGACATGTTATGCTGCTGATAAATCTGGTATTTTTCTTGTAAATCCAACATTTCTAGCTTGACTTTGCCTGGCATGTGATAGTGTCTCTTGGGAATACATTTAACTGTTAACGACCAAAAAACTCACCTAACAGCTTAAACTAGTAGGAAGCTATCCTTCTGGACTAGCCTGTCTGCAGTTCTCTGAGTCTTTGATACCTCATGATGCAAAAATGGCTGCTGCAGCCATTTTTGCATCATGAGGTATCTTGTCCTCTCAAGCAGGAATAAATTACTTCCCTCCTCTCCCAGCACATCCATGCACATCTTGTTAGCTATGTCATCCTGTTGTTTGGAGCTACCAGGGAACCTGGGGTAAGCAAATGTCCAGCTTATAACACTGCTTCTCTGAGAATCACTATCAAATTAGCAAGGGGGGAGGAAGGAATAAATATTGGGGGAATGAATATTAGAGAGGCAACTAACTTCTGTTATAGCACTTGGAATAACAAACACATGATTCCACTTAGCTTATTCATTTTTAAATTATGCAAGTCATATATAAATGCATCCTCCTTGTAAAAAAAAAAATCCAGAGTGCCAAAGATCACAGGGTAAGGAGAAAGTTCTCACCTTAATACACTCAATCACGATCCCTTCCTTGGAGACAATACTGCTGTGTCCATATGAAGAGTAAGCATCCCTTCACACCTGCCTCTAAGGTGGGCACATACGTTATACATGTATTTCCCATTAAACATGTGGTAATTTAGTTTACTTTTCTGTATGTAATTTGCCTTTTGTATAAATGGGAATCTATTGTTAATTCTGGTTTTGTGACTTGTTCTATCTCCATTTATAGTTGTGGATGTGTCTCAGAAATATTTCCACGCCAGCACCCGTAGATCTTCCTCATTCTGTATCCCTACTCCTGAGAATTCCCTGGTGGGAAATGCAATGACTGGCTTGGACCTTTCCCTATTTTTGAATGTTCGGTTTGTGTCACCTCGTTTTCAGATGAGGAAAGTGCCGCTGCAGAGAGGATCTGTGACTTACACCATTCACACACCCAGCTTCCGAGCTGGGGGCCAGGACTCTCCGCTTCTTGCCCATTTCCCAGAGCAGCCCTATGGTGGAAGAAGCTTGTGGTCAGAGCCACTTTGTGGGACTCCACCAGGAAGCTGAAGTCAGCGGAAGAGATTCCTCTGGCAGAAGCCGCTGATGTCGGGATCAGAGACTAAAACACTTCTATCCTGGTAGCTGCCAGAGACAGACACAGTTTTGTAAAAACAAGAAACAAAACAAAATAAAGCTACAACAACTACAAAACAATCAAAAATAAAAACCAAAACCAAGACTGAAAAGCTACCTTCGAGGGTTTTCTTTCTGAGATGGTGATTACAAGCATTCACGGAAGAAGCGACTTGGATTTTGTTTTGGAGTCTGTATCCTAGGTGAGTTCGGGGACTGCAGAGCTGAATCCCTGAGGCTGCACGATCTTCTGAAGATCACAGTGGGAATTATCATGCCACATTAGATGGTTCCAGAGAATCATCAAAGCCCTTTCTCTCCTCATCTGGAAGGGCGGGGGCAGATGTGCAGCAGTGTGCGCATTGGAAGGCGTAGCACACACAATAACACGTGCACAAGGCAATGTGATCACATAATGCTGCATTAACGGCTCGTCTCCAGAAGATCAAATAAAAGCTCGGCATATCTGTATTTTCTGCGGATTGGTAGGAAAGAACCACCCGCTGTTGCATACTTTGTGGCAGCTACATGCATCCACAAAGCTACATGCATTGTGCAGAAAACTCTGATTTTCTTTAGGTACAGAGTTAAGAGTCAGACAAAGCATAGTTTTCTGCTGTTCCTAGATGTTAACCAAGGTGCAGTGAAGGTGAGTGTTGGAAGGAGGGCAGAAGATTTCCCCCCTGACCTTAGCTGATGCATAGAAACCAGAAGGAGAAAAAATTCTGCTTCAGGGAGGGGGGAATCATTTTCCCTTCTACTTCTTTTAAAGCAAAGATCATTTACATAGTCTAAAATGTTAATTTTTCTCGGAAATCAAGCCACTGGCAGACTGTTAAGTAAAATTCTTATGTGTGTGATTAATTTGGGATGCCCTCTTGTTCTGGAAGAACCCTCTGCTTTCAAAAAACATGTGGAATCCATTCATGCTTGTATTACACGTATCTGTGTGTTCATATAGATGTTCGACTTTGTTCAGTGAAATGTCATAATTTCTTTTACAACGGATTCGGAAGAGAAAAGACTGCTTGGAGCAGAATGTTATAAATGGGAAAGGAAATGAAAGCGTGTGTCAGTGAATTAAAGACCATGAATGTGACCTGTGTGTCAGGGAAGCCATTTCCATATCTGATAGAAGACTTTTAATAAAAGCTGGGAAGCAAGGGGCAAATTGAGAAATAGGATTTTCCCTGTCAATGATGATCATTCTTTGGGTTTGGGCTGCCAATCTGAAGTTCTGTTGATGAGTGTTCCGGGTGCTTGTCTTTGTATCAATATCCAATAGGGAAAAAATCATGTGTGTGTAGGAGCTACTGGCCTTGTTAATTCATTAGCTTGCAGATTTAATCAAACGACATAGATGGTTTCCATTATCTCTTCAACAAACTGACTTCCATTCCTTTGGGCAGTAGGATTTTTGGATCGCATGGTAGTTCTATTTTTACATTTTTGAGGAACCTCCATACTGCTTTCCAAAATGATTTTCCTAATTTACAGTATCACCAATAGTGTGGAAGGGACCTCTTTTCTCCATATCCTCACCAACGCTTGTTATCTTTCATATTATTTGATAACAGTTAATCTGACAGATGTGAGACAATGTCTCATTGTGATTTTAATCTGCATTTCTTTTATAATTACCAATGTTGAACATTTTCTCCCGTAGAGTTGCTGGCCATTTTTATGTCTTCTTTTGAGAAATGTCCATCCAAATCCTTTGGCCATATTTTAATATGGTTATTGAGTAGTTTGAGTTCCCTGTGCATTTTGGATATTAGCTTCTTATCCAATACATACGTCACAAATGTTTTCTCCCAATCTGTTGCCTCAACTCTGTCCATGTTTTCTTGGCCCTGAGGGTGGTTTTAGGTTGGTGGACTCCCATTTCCTATTTTTTTTTTGTTGCCTGTGCTTTTGGGGTCATATCGAAGAAATCACTGTCCTGAACAATGTCATGGGGTTTCCCCCTGCTTATGTCTAGTTTTATCATGATCTGTGTTTTAAGTTTTTGTCTGTTTTGAGTTGATTCTTGTAATGAGCGGTGAGATAAAGATCCATTTTCAATGTCCTGTCTCTGGGCTTTTCTTTGATGAGAGGATTTTAGTTACTGATCAATCTCTTTACTCATTATGGTTCAGTTTAGATTTACAATTTCTTCACGCTTTAGTCTTACTAGATTATATGTTTCTAGGAATTTATTTATTCTAGAAATTTGTTGTCATCAAGTGTTCATGGTTGTCTCTTAAGGTCCTTTGTGTATCTGTGTTATTTGTAAGGTCTCTTCTTTTGTTTCTGCTTTTGAGTTTTTCTTAGTCTAACAGAGTTTTTCAATTTTGTTAAGCTTTGCAAAAAATCCTTGATTTGGTTGATCATTTCTATTGCTTTTCTATTCTCTATTTTATTTGTTTATGTTCTGATCTTTATGTGCTTCCATCTGCTAACTTGGGTCTTGGTTGTTTTCTTTTTCTAGTTCTTTGAGGTGTAGGATTAGGCTATTGATTTGGGATCTTTCTTCTTTTTCGATGTAGGTATTTATTGCCACCAACTTTCCTCTTAGAACTGTTTTTGCTGTATCCTGTGCATTTTGGTATGTTATGTTTCTGTTTTTGTTGGTTTCAGGATATTTTCAATTCCCCTTTTAATTTCTTCTCTGAATCAGTTGCCAATCATCTTGGCACTATCCTTGACTCTTCTCTTTCACAACTTTGATCCTGACCATCAGGACATCCTGTTTGTTCTTCTCCCTCAGTGGCCTCCTTCACCTTTACTCAAACCACCACCACCTTTTGCCTCCTCCCTGACTCTCTTGCTTTGTCCCTGTGCCCCTCAGCAGTCAGTTCTCAACCCAGTGGTCAGCATGATCTCGTTGGAACAGTTGTCACGTGGTTTTCCACCCATTCAGTGTCTAAGCCAAAGTCCTTACTGAACTATAAAGCTCGGCATGACCGTTTTCCAAGCTCCTTCTCGAACTTCATTTCTTATCTCTCCTTCTTGTCCTGTTTTTCCACACCAGCTACACTGGCCTCCTTGAGTTTCTGCAACATACTGAGCTCACTCTTGTTTAAGGGGAATTTGTACATACGTTCTGCTCTTTCCAGAATGCTGGGCCCTAAGTGACCACATGGTTCAATCTCACTTCCTTGAGGACTTCTCCCTTGTCTAAAACTTAACCACTCTTCTGAAATTCCTTGTCAGCCTGAGTTTGAATTTTTGATCTTTCACTTAACAGCTCTGTAATACTTGCAAGAAATAAAGCTGCTTGAATTTTGCCACGTCTTCAATGGTGATGATACTGTTAGGTTGGGCCATGGGATTTCCATATCTGTAGGTTGAAATAGGTGAATCCTGGTAAATTTTTTAAGTTCAAACTAATGCTTGCCTTATGGGGATGTGATAAAGTCCAGATGACATAATACATATGCAGAGCGTGGCGCACTGTAGGCCTTAAAATCGCAAGCTGTTGGTATTGATAAAGTCCCCAGTTCGTCCTCTGAGGCCATCTAGACCCTGTCCCATATTGCCTGTGCTTCACACCTCACGTGCTACAACAATTGCACAATTTGTTGCCGCTTCCTAAGCCCACCTAGCTCTTTCACATTCTTTTGCCTTTGATTATAGGCAGTCCTTCTTTCTGGAACTTTCCCTTCCTTGGTCCTTAGGACCTAGCACAGGTGCACTCCTGTTCTCTTCCTCCTTCGTGCAGATGTCTCCATTCTCTACCAGTCTGTCTCACCTGCTATTCCTGAATGACAGTGTCAATAGCTTGCCATTTGTAACTTGATCTTAAGTTCCTCAAGTGAAAAAGTGGTATTTTATTCATTTTTATCTGTAGTATCTTGCACACACAATCAATAGCTCCCAATGAATATTTGGTGAGAAATGAGTGAATGAATGAATGGACAAGCTGAGGACACAGAGTCACTGTTTTAAGATAGCTCTTGTATATCTGTGGGCAAGGATAAGGTAAAGGTTAAGGAAACATATGGACCACTGAGGCAGGCTAAAACAAGAACATTTCAGAAAGCAAGTGAACTGAACAGGGGGTGTAACAGGTCAGGGAGAGAGAACAGCATTGAGAAGCAATATTGCAATGAATTTGATCTGAGGGGATGGCTCCTTGCCTTTTGGCCTCTTCATGGTGCCTGATGGTGTTGTTGGCTTTTGTCCCATGGATGAGTGTAGGAAGCAATTTCCTGCCACAGGGTGAGCTAGAGGCCAGTGAAGCTCTACCCTGATTCTAAGTCATGTGCAGCTGAAGCCTGAGGATGGTGGGCCGATTCTAACAGCTGTCATTTTGGAGGCTGCAGGCTACACTGGCTCAGGAAGAGAAACTCAAGTGATTTTTAATTTAAATCAAATAATGGAGGAAAATTCCCCAACATGATGGTGCATTCTTGCCTTCAGGCCTCTAGATGCACCGGGGTTAATCAGCCAGCCAAAGGCCAATCATTCAGCACTGAGGGTGAAAGTGAGAAGGCTCTGCTGGGGCTTGTTGAAATGACACAACTTGGGCACTTTCTCTACAGATCATTGCCCTTCTGTCTGGATACAAAAGGTGCTCGTCTGGAAGGAAATCAGTGTGCTAGATGCATTTTCCTCCAGTCTTTAGGATTGAGTGAAGTGAAAATAACAAGAAAGACAGGTTCAGCAGTGCCAAAGTCCTGCTCAGTTAGGTTATTTACCCTCTTGTGGTGTTTCTTGACTAGAGCATGTGGTTTAGATCACAATCAGGCTATCTTATGGGTCCACGTTTCTTCTGGTGCCTAGTCCAGTGCCTTGTAAATGGATAGTTTGCAGTGAATTAGGCTACCAAGGATGTACCTTTACTACTACAGGAAACTGGAGAAAGAATGAGAAATTCAGCTGGTTCAGCTTGCTGGCATGAGTCTGGAATAACAACTTCGGAACACAATCTCCTGCAATTTTGTTTCATGGTTGGGTTATGGAAGTCAGGACCACTCAAGATTTTCTAGTCTGGTCTGATTTCATTAAAATAGGTATTATCTTGAGCAAGGGTGTAAGAGTAACTTCATAGCATGTGGGAAATTAAGGGAACTGGTTAAGTGCATGGATTTTTGGAGACAGAATCTTCGTTAACAAATTTTGTATCTGATACTTGGTAAGCAAATCATGCCAAATTCCTCTGTGCCCCAGTGCTGCCCTTGCAAGTGGACATAATGGTGATCTCTCTGTCTCCAGATTAAACAGATAACACATGGAAAGTGTTTGGCACAGTACTTGGAAATGAATTAATGTAAACTAGTAGCACTGGGCTTGATTTCTACAGAACAGAGAATATGGGCTGGTGAGACCACCCCTTTGTGTAGGTACCTGTGAAGCCTCAAATGGGTCAAGTCCTGGAAAGCAGATCCCAGTCTGGATGCCTAAGGATGGAGGCTCCCAGTGGGGAGGAGCTAGCCAGGAGTCAGTGGCCTTTTGTCTGAGACTGATCTCTGGGACAATCTGTGCTGGGCTTTGGGTAGAGGGCAAAGGGAATGGCTGGACTTTCCTGACCCTAGAGTCATTCTGGACTCTATGAAGATGTGCTGAATCTTTTCTGAGTGCAGTAACAAAGATTTTCTTTAGTTTCTAAACAACACTGAGCTTCCTAAGGTGACTTCTGTATCCTCATTGCCCAGGGCAGAAGGAGCCTTCAACCCCACTGAGAGGAGATGGCAGTGAGAGATATAGGAGATTAGGAGACTCCTAGCTGGGATGCCCTGGGGTTCAAGTTTGGGGTCAGACATGCTGTGAGAGCCCTAAACTCTGATTGCCTCTGGGGTTGTCCACTAAAAATCCACCTCTCCACATTCATGCTTCTCAGACAAGTTCCCAAGAAAACGAGATTCTACAAGGAGAAAAGTGTCACAGCCTTCTGCTTCATTAGCAGTGTTCAATCCTTAACTTCTGAAATAAAAGGTTCCTTGGACTTCAGCTTGTTTCTGAATCCCATTGCCCTTTGGATCTGTACATTAACCAGTTTGCCTTATTGTGTTCTCCAGGTATAAGGGACATTGGGAGGAGGGATGGGAAAAGGGGGAGCTCAACTGGTCTCAGCAAGGGACTCAGACTGAGGGTCTCAGCAAAGAAAAGGAGGAATTACAGCGAAGGGGACGCTGTGCTGGCTTAGCACTGAAGGAGCTGCATGTAGCCGGCACTTGTCACTAGATCAAACATTAGCAGTGGCTGGGAAAGGTCTCCCTACTAACTCTCAATCCCCATGAAAAAAATTGAGGGTATCAATAGGCCCACAGGATATTATTATTTATTGGAGTGACCTTTGTTGCTAAGTAACAGCATGATTTTCAGACTGTATTAAAAAATTATAATTGGCATGAGCTTAAAATAATGTGCGCCGGCATTGGAGACATTAAACCGCATGGCGGGGATGTAAATTAGCCAGAAAGGTTCGCAGGGTGGTCAGTGCAATTGTCAGATAATGCTGAACCAAGTCAAATTAATTTCTAATAATTTGTGGAAGCTAGGCAGCAGAGAGCCAGCAAGCTCCTGGAAGCTGTAGGAACTGTAAGGTTTGGGTGTCAGGCTTAGAAATATGGAACCTCATCCATGCCAAGAAGCATTAAAAGCAGTAGTTGGAATTCAAGGAGTGACATTTTCTAAGTTCAGACTTAATCTCATTACAAGTCCTATTTTCTTGACTTTGCTGGGCAGAAAATTAAGTAATGACAGAGGGCCAGAGTGAATCTCCTGCCCCCAGGCTGCCTGACTAAATGATGTCCCTGAATTTTAACCAGGGTTAGAACACACTCAAGTGTCTGCAACAGGTGAAGTCTTGAGCTCATCATTAAGCTAGGCCCAATTCCTTCTCAGCAGGCTGGAAATCTAAATAAGCTAGGTAGGCAGAACACCAGGTAAATTAAGATACATCTTATCTTTTCACCCCACTGTGAAATGGAATCTTAATGTACAGCAGCTCTTGTGGGGAGAAGAGGAAGCTCTGGCAGTGGATTTGGAGAGGAAGGGGTGAGCGTGGGGAGCTGGAAAGACACCTGCTTTGAGGGGCCCTGCTGCCATCCTCAGGATGCAGGCACCTTCTGATTGCTGACTACTTCATCCCTAGGCAATTGTGATGCTATGAGAGAAAAAGCAATTGGGGGGCTGGGGCTCTTTGAGGTTTTTTTTTTTCTTTTTTTTTTTTTTAAAGACGGAAGGACAGTGATAGAGAGAAAGAGAGAATCAATTTTATTTAGTTTCTCATTCGGCTTTCATTGCTCCAACACTTCCTTGTGTACGTGGTGCTGGCGTTCTAACCCGTGTCCTCGCACATGCCAGGCAAGGGCAGTAACTGCTGAGCCACCGCTCCAGCCCTCTTTGAGAAATTTTGATGTCTTGTTTGTACTAGGCTGCTCAGGTAACTGGAGATAGTCTTCTTTGGGGGGTTGTTCTGTGGGATAGCAGATTTGAGAAGAGGTTCATGTGACCCATCACTGGACCTGTCTAGGAAGCACTGCGCTTTCTGGCCCCCAGGAGTGAGCTGTGGGATTGAGCACTCAGTTGCAGCTGTGAATGGTGGAGACCATGCTCTCCTCCTGGGCAGGTGGAGCAGATTCCCCACTCACCTAGGAAGGGAGCTACACAGTAGAAGGATGTGCTTGTGGTGGGATTGTTAACAGCATTTAAGTCCAGTGGGAGACATGAGTAAGTACTAATAAGTACTACTGATTTACTATTCTGTGACTTTCCTCAAATAAGCATGAGTTATTCCCCCTCTAATTAATAAGCTCTAAGAGACTGAGTTTTGTGGTCAGACAAATTTGCATTCACATCCCGGTCTGTCACTTAGCTGTTTGATCCTAGGAAAGTTATTCAAATTCTCCAGAGTGTGATGTGTTCCTGTTTAAGACACAGCTAGCAATAGACTTGTTCCAGAAGGTTGTAAGGGGACACGGAAATAAGTGTAAAAGGATACAGTCAGCGTCCAATAAATCTGTATTTGCATTACACCCAGATCAGTAAACATCTTCTTCTGAAGATTTTACGAATGGAATCCCAACCATGATTTGTTCTTTTGTGACTCTGAAATTTCTAGATCTTTCTTGTTAGCTCCAGAATGCCAGGGGAGTGCTTGGGAAATGTCCGCAGGCATATGGTTCTTCAAAGTCCCCATGTGAAGGAGAAACTGTTTCTGTAGGTCAGGGTTCCTAGGGAACAGCAACCACTATAGGGAAATGGCCCAGATAGTGAATACTGCCATTCGCCCTTCCAGATCTGTCATTATTCCCCTTCCTGCTTTCTGCTGCAAGTGCTCAGCTGTATGATTTCCCTCTTTTTTTTTTTTTGTACTCCGACTTTTGCTTGGTTTTGGTCAGTTTGGGACTGCTCTAGTTTGGACCTTGAGTGTTCAGTTAAGGTCCCTGTGTTAAAGGCTTAGACCCCACGATGGCACTGTTGGGGGGTGGTAGAAGCTTTAAGATGTGGGGAGTCTGCAGGTCACTGGGGACGTCCCCTCAAGGAGACTAAAGGACCCTGGTCTTTTTCTCTTCCCTCTTTTGCTTTCTTACCAAGGTGAGGTAAATGGTTTGCTCCACCATGTCCCCTTGCAATGACTGCTGCTTTTTCATGGGCCCAAAACAACTGGCCAACTGATCATGCGTTGAGACCCCAGAATAAACTATTTCCCTTTATAAGTTGATTATCCTAGGTATCTGTTGCAGTGATAGGAAGCTAATTTACTCAGGGACGCAGGCCCTCGTTTATCTGTGTCCCTGGCTCACTGTCTAACTTGATCGAAGGTGGCGGAGGCTCTTGTGGTGCCCCTCCTCTTACAGTACAGCTCTTTCTCTCTGGTTTCCGGCCTCTGCTTCCTCTCTGTGCCCCTTAGGCCTAGGAATATAACTCTACTAATCCTGAGCTCCAATCTATCTTTTGTGTGCTCTCTAAATCTGCCCCTTGCTTCTGTAAATAGACCCTTACAAAACCTTTCAACGTGATTCTATTTTGAGTTGGTCATTGGATTTCTGCTAGAACCCTTACTGTGTTTACTTGTTGTAAGCACGGTTGTATTAGCTGACATTATATAAATGTGGATCATCCTTTCTGAAACATCCTCAGAAGCCAATTTAAAATATCCAATCCTTAGTTTCCTCACCTGTAAAGCAAGATTAATAATAATACCCAACTCACAGTGTTAGTTGGGAGGATAAATGTGAAGATGTGTGAAAAATTTTTTATGACCTACAAATTGCTGTACAAGTATAAAACACAGGTTATTATCACCATCTACTTACCCTGAGGGAACACTGTAGGGCTTTGGTCTAGTTCCAGCATGAGAATTTACAATATCAATCTTTGAAACATTTTGCAAACCTTAAAGTAGCTGTGGCTAACAGCTTCCTTTGTCTTTCTACCATAATATTCTCATTGTTGCCTTCTCTACATTAGAAAGAAATTTGCTTTAAGAAACTCCACTGTCCACACATTTGGTAAGCCATTATTTTTTTTTATGGGATTTAACAAGGAGATGAAGGGTGTGGATTCTCGTGGGTGGCATATACCAATATATGATGGCCTGAAGTAAAACTGACCCAGGAGAATCCCCTCCTCAAACCACAGTGAGCAGTCTCTTTTGCACTCCTGGGCTGATCTAGTCCATTGGATTCAGTATGGATTTAAAAAAAAAATTATTTTAAATTCATTCAAGCACGTAAGGTAAAAATTGCCTGATTGGCTTTTTGTCTGAAATTTTGGCAGAGCATAGACAGATTTCAGCATTTATTGCCCTTTGAGTGATTTCCAGCTTTATTCCAGGAAAAATACAATTAATCTTATAGCAGCCACACTATCAATCCTATGAGAGGCAAGTTGTTCCAGCTATCGCCCGAGGTCCCTGACTCCTTTGACTGTGCTCATCTTTTTGGCTGAGGGTGAGGGTAATGCACACCAGGGGAAGTCTTTTACTGTGTAATTGTCTGCAAAGCCCAAGACATGCATGGGGTGGGGGTGGGAGCTCCCCGTGCATCCATCTGTGCTCCATTAGCCCCAGGAACATCTGGGAAAGTAGGTGAAAGAGGCCCCCATGAGTATGGTAGGGGTACAGTGTCACAAGGGAGTGTGAGCAAGGTCTTCTGGTTGACTTGCTTTAGTCCTGGACATGAGTTTGTTGAACTCTGAGGCTGGGAAAAGGGGGAGGACTGTTGTCCTCAAATTTTGAGATAGTTGGGTTGGTTCCTCTTGTGTAATCTTTTCATAGTAGTGTGCTGTAGCATGAGGCTTTATCAGCTCCAGGCCAGTGGGGAGCCCTAGGGCCATTGAACATATTTCATTTCTTTCTAGCAGCTTTGCAGATCCTGGATTCTTCATGAGTCTAAATCTGTTCAATATCTCTGCCTTGATTATTGCCCATGCTGATCCTATGGTGATGGGTAGGCTAGCCTGTCACTGAACCAACCTGTGATCTACCGTCTCTGGGTCAGGACTTCCTTGTATTTTCGAAGCTGCATTAGATCACACTTTCTCAAGGACACTTCTGCCTTGTTCTTTTGCCAAACCGAATATATTGCAATTATGTTTCCCAATAAAACTCTCACTCATCCCTTCTCAATCTAGTCCACTAAGGCTGCGGATTTCCCCCCATTTCCACGGCTGCTGCCACAGCCACAGCATGTGGGCCGACTCCATCGCCCTCATTGTTTTCTGTTTCCGCACTTGCTCCCCCACTGCAGCTAGATGCTCTTACGAATTCCTTTCTCTGCATTTTGCACAACCCGTGGATGCTTTCTCCTTGCTCATGTGATAAAGTCCAAAGTGTTACATGGATGACCCATGAGCATTGATTTGCTTCTTTGGTGCCACTTCGTGTCACTCACTCTTCCTTTATTCTCTGGGGTAGCCACTCTGGCATTACTTGGTCCAGTAGCACCCCTATATAAACTGTTCCCTCTGCCTGGATTACCTTGTCAGCTAACCGGCGCTGCTAGTTAATTGCTCCCTATCTTTGTGTCTATGGGTCAGTCTTCCAGTTGAGGCCAGGTTCCCCTGTTGAGGGCTCTGCAGCTTTGTGCCCCTCCCTCATTGCATTGTCTCAGGAAGTCATCATACTGGAGGTGTCCTGCCAGACCACCAGCTGCACCAGGCCCAGCCTGGTACCCCCATATGGTCTGGTATGTGATAGCATATCGCAGATAATGTTAAATATCCAATAGCTCAGTTTTTCAGGATAAATGTCCAGGTTCCCCATGAATCTCTTTAATAGTGAACATAATGTGCCCCTCCTGCGAGGTACTCCTACTTAGGCTGGAGCCACGACTGCAGGTAGAGGAGGACATGCCTGTCCCTACATGCATTGGCTCCTTCCCTTTCATCTGCTGCGGTTGGAGGGAGGTCAGCAGTGGTAGAAGTGTGTAATCTATCCTCTCATCCATGTGTCCTCGTAGGGGTCAAGCAGAACAATAATATAGAGTGGAACTTGACACAGGATGCCTTCACTTGTGGTGGCAGATTTTATTTAAGGTGATCACACAGATAACAGATTTTCTTTTTCTTTACTATTTCAGAGAAACTACAAAACCATCCAGTCTGGTGTTTTTCCGGTCTCCCTGTTTATCATTATTTCTTGGGAAATTTGCTGAAATGCGGATTCCCAGGTCCAATGCACAGCTTCTGAATCAATAGGTCTATAGAAATTCTGGCTCTCTCTGTTTCACCGTAGGTTTTCAGGGATTCAGGTGCTCCGGTGGATTTAGGAACCACTGACCTCCAGCCAATGCTCCTTATTATTTTACTACGTCTTCATTACAACAGCATTGGATGCCATATAAATGTGGAAGTGCCCACACAGGTTTCTTCTTTTGTTCAGTCTCATTAAGAAAGGTTACATCTTTGATTTTCATATCATGTTTAATCTTTCAAAGTGCTCACACATTTTTCATCTTATCGATTCTCATAAGAACCCTGCAAAGGTCAGCAGACCTCCCATAAGTCACTTTTTAGCAGATGTGAGCATTGATGGGCAGGGTGGTCGAGATAGGACTTGCTAAGGTCCCACAACGTGTCTATGGCACTGCTGGTTCTGTAGTCCTGATATTTTGTATTTCTTTCTAAGCGATGGGCACACCTAACTCTAGAATGCTACACACCTTATTTCATATTTTATAATGCCTAATTTCTGTATCAAACATTTGCAATTAGCCTTAAGAGAAATGATTGATGGCCTTTCCTCATTTTCAAAAAGGGTGCTTTGCAGATACATAAAGGTAAGAAGCTGTTAGGGGAAGTTTTTATGGCAGATGGTTCTTGGCAGCAATTGCTTTTTTTTTATGGCAGTCTGGAAATTTTCCTGGGCAATAACTTTCTTTTCTTTTAACAGGCATAAAATGAAGAAGTTCTAGATAGTTGGATCATTATCAAATGATTTTCCAAAGACAACCATAAATTGTCAATACCATTTAGGCAAAAACAAGACTTGTCCACATCTGGAAATCCAATGCACAAATCTATTTTGGATTTTCTTCTTTTGTTGGTCATGATATTTGGCTACCCGGACTGTTATTCCTTAAGAGGCAATTAGACTGGGGAGCTGGGAGAAAGAAGCTTTTGGAAAGGTATGAATGTGACTTCCCCAAATAGTAATATTTCTCCGGTGAACACAGAAATTTACATTCGGTCTCACTTTCATCAGAGATTGAGAACAAAGAAATCTTCAGTTTATGCTGAAGAGGCAGAAAATCTTAACTATGAAAACTAGCACAGAGGGAAATTTGACGGGATTGAAAGCGAAACACGTTATTTGTGTCCCTAAATTCACTCAACCAAGTTTTTCTAATCTCCGTTATGTGATTATACGCCAGGCTCTGTGCGAGGCACAGAGAAGCAAGTAAGAGGTACAGGCTACCAGGGATGGCAAGGGGCAAACCTTGTCCTTGTCATCGTCACGGTTGTAATTGCTGATTTATCGAGTGCTCACCTTATCCCAGGCACTGTGTTAACTTGCTTGACGCTTAAAACAACCCTGAGATACGGATGTGATTATTTGTTTCATTTCCTCGTTGAGTCTAGAGAGGCAAGTGGAGGTGAAGTAACTTGCCCAAGGTCGCCCAGATAGTAAGCAGTGGCACTGGGATTTAAAACTGTCAGTTCAGTTCCTAAGGCCATGCTCCTCTCTTGGAAAATCCTTGCTGTGCGGATGAGTGAACGAAGTAATCACAAGCTGATGGGGCTCTTCTAAGGGGAGCACAACACAGCAAAGAGGTTTAAACTAGTCCATCTGAGAGGGCCTCCCGGAGAAAATGGCACTTCAGCTAGGTTCCAGATGGAACTGTGGATGGCAGTGGTAGAACTTCATAGAGTGGGAAGGTCGGAAAGCAGAGAACTTGAGCCCTAAGAAACCTTACAGGCCGTCTTCTAGTGTCTTCTCATTCTATAAATGAGATGAGGGCAAAAATGACGGTGTAGAAAGATGGGATGGCTGGCCAGGTTCCTTGGCTTCATGAGACAGTCTGATGTGGGACCCTGAGAACAAAGCAGAGATTTTTGTAAAAGGTTACTTACTCTTTTACAGCATTGGGCTACAACAAAGCTTGCTAACTTTATCACATCATGACACACATAAAATATGACAATATTTGGATGGTAAAAGGTAGGTTAAATGTAGTCAACAGCTAGTAGTGGCCACAGGGACTCTGAGTACCCCAGGCCCCACCCAGACAGCTGGCCACAGTCATGTCCATTACCAGTGCTTGTTGTTTGGGAGACCACACCCTAATGGGTGCCCTCTAAATGTCTCCCCTGGCACCGGATATTCCAGGTCTACCTCCCAGGCTTTGCTGACCCCTTCCCTCCCTGTCCTATCTCTGCACCTTCATTGTATAGAGCCATACAGGTCCAACCTCATGGACACCTCTGAAATATTTTGGATCCATACCCAGAAGTCCCCTCTCTGCCTTGCCCAGTATTTCAGATGGACCTTTCTCTCTAGTTCTGCCAAATGGCCATTCTTTCACCATCAGCCTTCTCTGTTGGACAGAAACAATTTAATTAACACGTAGTAGGACATGAATGACTGATATGCTATCCACTCTCCTGAGAGGGTAAGAGGATTTCCCTTACCAATTCAGTCAGTTAACTAGGGAGTGAGCCTTGTAAGTCCAAGAGACATGGAGACATTGCTGGATAAAGGAGATGGCTTCCTCTGGCCACTTACATGTTCAGGTGATGGCTGTGAAGCAGCAGTACAATTTTTCATAGTAGCGTGGACCTGGCCAATAGCTATTTCGTGAGCAATTTGGGCAGTTAGGCCTTAGGGGAGGGCAGACTGGTTGGTAATGAGTCAGTGATTCAGCCCAACTTCACTTGTATGTAATGTAAAGCATCCCTTGTCTCTTTTGTGCTTGTCACATCTGAACAAAGGGCATTCCAGCCTTTTTAATTCACTAGACTGGATGGCAATCTAAGGGTGTTACTCAAATTCTGGAGCAAGAATCCTAGGGGGGGCTTCTCTGCTGTTGCCTGACAGCAAAGAACCAATCTGGGCTTCATTTAGCTGATGCTGCTCTTGTAGTTTCTAGGAAGCTCTATCTCACTGGGCCTTCAGGTGTGTCTGTAGTCTATGTCATTTTATGCAAAGGAGTCCTTCAGAGTATTTAAAAGACACTGTTCTATCAGTTGTATTAAAGACCTTGGTTATCCGGATACCTAATGTGAATGCTTAGTCCCTGCTCTAATGTGCATGCTTTCCAAAGTGATGCAGTGACTTCTAGAACAGTGAGCTTTTACTCGCTCCCCTGTTCCTTCCTTTCTCTCTTCTCTTCCTCTTCCTCTTCTTTCAGTCTCTTTCCCTCCCTCTCTCTTTTCTACTCTCTCTCTTATTTTTCAACATTTCTTAGCACAACCCTTTGTGTTCAGCTGTGTGAGTTCTCTAGGTGAGACCCTGGGGGATTTAGTCCGCATGGTACCTTGAGGAAAGTCCAGCCACTGTTAGTTTTCATGCACAAATGGGAGAAGTGAAATATGTTAGGGCGAGACCTCTTGTTTGTTAAATTTCTGAGCAAATCTATTGTATACATTAGCTATTTCTGTGTAATAAGTCATCCTAAAACTCAGGGACTTAGAAAAACAGCTATTATTATATTATTAGTATAGATATTAGGTTATATAATAAAATCTAGTTATTATTATTATTCTAGCTCAAAAGCCCGGGGGTTGGTTGGGGGTTGGCTGATCTTGGCTGGTCTGGGCTGAGGGTCTCTGCGCACTTGGCTGGTTTTCTTGATAGCTTTAGGGTGGGCTTGGCCAGGTTAGTTCTGCTCTGTGTATCCTTCATGTCCCTCATGGACAAGCATGCTCTTTGCACAGAGAGGTACCAGAGGTATCAGAAGACAAGCAGAAGCTTGCAAGACATCTTAAGGCTCAGGCTTGGAACCAACGCACTATCACACCTACCGCACTGTGAAGCAAGTTCTGCAGATGAGTATAAATCAAAAGTGCAAGGAGGTGTGAGGAGGAATTGGGTCCAATAATAAAACCAACCACTGGTAGGAAACAGACTTGCAGTACACTGTTTTGCTGATGGGAGTGGCATGTGGAAAGTGCAGGATACCAGTAAATTAGAGGTGATCCGAAGGTCAGTATTACGTTTATTTTGTGTGCTTGTATGTGCACATATGCACACACACAATGTTAAATGAAACCAAGATGCAAAAACTTTAATAAAAACAATCAAATAAATCTAATAAATCTTCCTCCTGTTTGACTGCAACACCTCTTTCCCCTATTCTCCCACACAGTGTCTGTATTTTTAGTTTTAATTTATGCTTTAATTCTTACCTTAGCTTATTTACTCAATTAAAAAAGAGATTCAACCGTAGAAAACTCCATCACTCATAATTCAGTAAGATTTGCTCTGGTAAAGGGTGCATATGATGTTGGAGGCTCATTAACTATTCGTTTTTTTAATTGCGTATTCTGGATGCTGTTACTTTATGTAAATGCTTCTTTGGTGTGGAAAGTGACCTTGTTTATCACCTCCTAGTCTAAAAGAAACTCTTACTTATTAAAGAATGTGAAGATAGGTCACCTCTTGTGGTTTTCATAAAGGGTTGTCACCAGATAAACTGGAAAGGTTTGATTTACTCCCAACTTGTCCCTCAGGTGGTGGAAAGAACATTCATTTAAACGACTGTTTGCAGGCACAGGCCCTTGCTCTAAATAAAATGATGTAAGTATTAGTTTACAGGCAAATATGAAAAAACAAGTCTGCTGGAGGAGAGGATTAAGTGAAATTCCTTAAACAGATTTTTAAGACTGCTGTGAACTGCTTTTGTCTGTTTTGAGTAAGTGTGTTGCTCTTTAATGAGATTATTTTGATGTTTTCACCAGGTTTGAGTACAATGGGTAACAAAGATTTCTTTCTATTCCCCTATTCTCCAAAGGAAATGTCTTTCTGCGGGGCTAACAGATGATAGGTGAATTACTGTACCCGGTTGCTCTGGTTTATGTATTCCAGGTCTGCCTGTAGGATTTTCTACTCTGCCCGCCTCTGGGCCTTATCCAGGCAAGGTACCAGATTGCCCATCTTTCTTCTTCTGCCATCTGGTCAGTTAGTGGCATCAGCTCTGCTCTCCAACCCCCATCACCCAGCCAGAGTGCGACATTATTGTGATGCGGGGACAGAATTTATAGGTTTGTCTCCTGCGAGAGCAGCCCATGGTATGGGAAGAAGCGCTTTCAGTCCTGCATCCTCAGATTCTTTTTTATTGAAAATCAAGAGTATTAAGTTAAATAATCTCTTTCTTACTCTAATGCTTTTGGATTCTAAGTGTTCTCCAATCTTTGCTCTGATTCTTGGATGCAGATTGACAGCTTCAGAGAAGTTACTAGATTTGTTAAGGACCCAGGCGCTGCTTAAACATTATAGAACACCTCTACAATCTGGGACCCTTCCCACCCTCTTGCTCCAGTCTCCTCCTCCACACACCCTTCCTGTGCTAGGCCTCAAATGTGCAAACGTCTATACTAAGCACTTTGCACATGTGTGTCTGTGTAATTGAGAGGACTGATTTCTTGATGCTCATGAACTCCTGACAGACGGACTATGGCTTTCCTTATTTAGTTTCATTTGACAGCAGTATTTTTTTTAACCCTGAATGCCTACTATGTGCCAGGCACCCACTGAGTGTTGGAGATACAATGGTTCTCAAGGAAGGCACAGAAGCTGGAGGCAAGTCAGATTGTAAGGATGGGCAAAACTTTGTGTTGGACCTGGTAAAGGGTTTCTTTTGCTCTGGCTTCTTTGAGAAGATATATAGGGGAGTCAAAGGTTGAGATGAATCTCCCAAGGACTCATACAAAGATGTGCTCGAAGCTGGTGATCTTGACAATCTATGTGAAGAAGAACATGCTTTGTACTTTATAACTCCAGCTACTTTAGAATCACACACACACACACACACACACACACATATATGAATCAAAGATATGTATATATAAATGTCTATGTATTTATGTATGCATACACATGTGTTTGCATGTATATGTACTTACGTGGATCTGTATACGCACACATATTTACACATCTCTCAGTGACTTGACACTCAGGAGGCACATGATCCAGGTTTAGTATGCAATGCTTGTATTCTAGACCTGGGGAAATCTTGCTGCATCAGCCCTAGTACAGTAAATCAGTCTCTCTCTCTCTCTCTCTTTCTAATTTCAAGATCAAAAGCTTTTAAATCAAGGAACATTTCTATAATACCATTCCATGGAGTTTACATTCTCAATAGTTGTCTAGTGTTATGATTTATAATAACCGTATAAAAACCTCCAAATCATCAATTAACCATGTTAATTGATCTGGAATGCCCCTTTCCCAAAATCATGTGTTAAGGGCTTGGTGGGGTGAATGTGCTCCCTCAACCATGTGATTCTGCCTTGATGTATTGTGCAGCCATATACCCAAAGCAACAGGGCCACTTGGTCATGGGCTGAAACTTTCAACATGATGAACCAGAATAAACCTTTCCCCTTTATAAGGTAATTTAGCTCAGGCATTTGTTACAGTCATGAAAAACTGACTGACAAACCATTTGTTGTCCTTTCTGTCTGTGACCAATTTATATCTTTTAGATAATTTGTTCATACTACATAGTTTTATGCTATGAGATTTTTCTGCAATTTCACCCAAATCCAGAATGTGGGCATTCTTTGTGCTATAGTAATTTCTTTCCACTGGTCAGAGGTTTTGCTTTCTTGTGTTTGTAGTTGAAGGTTTTACAATTACCTAGATACCATCACTCTTATTTTTTGATCTTTAAAATAAAGTTAACATTCTTGATGGGATTAGATTCTTGTGCACATTTGATGAAATCATGTCTGTGAAAGAATTTAGCTTTACAGAAGAGACATAACGGATGTCCAACAAATGTTTGTCACATGTGATTTAGTAATAAAGATAAAAAAGCATACAAAGATGTAATGATTCAATCGTCTCACTTCCTAATGTGACTTACATTCTCTTGATGACTTCTTAGATTTTAGGGACTTGGAGGTCAAAATGCTTGAGCTCTTTCACATACTAACTTGGATACTTTATTTTAGCTCTTTGTGTCTTAATTTCCTCATCAAAGAAATGGAGTTAATAATACCTACCTCACAAGGGTGTTAAGAGGATGTGTTAATATGTGCAAATCATTCAGAACATTATTAGTGTATCATGGGTACAAGTGTTTGTTATTATTATTATTTAAATTTTTTTCACTTCCTTGTGCATGTTTATTTCATTATAATCTTAAGGTCTGAACAACTTTGTATCCTGACATTTTAATTTAAACATATTTGCACAGATTTTATTTTTAACTCATTTTAATTGCAGTATTGTCTACTACTGTTGGGTATTTAAGCTATTTCCCACCTTTTAAAAAATGCATCACAGATATATCTGCAATGAACAGGTTAAAACATTTGGTTTTCATCTTTCTGTTTTGAATGATACCCTACAATAAATTCTCAAAAGTGGCTTACTGTGTTAAGGGGCATAAGTATTTTATAGACCATTATCTATGGCTATATTGTTTTCCTATGTATTGCACTAGTAGAAATGGATTTTCAAAGGCTTGACAACATAGAGAAGGGTTTGTTTTTTTCAGTTCAGCAATGGGCTCTGATCTTTTAAACAGTCACCTTGAGAAGGTAGTAAGCCATGGAATTAAAGAGTGATATCTGCTTCGTCCCACTGGGACCCCTCACTCACTACCATCACACTGCAGAAAACAGAGACAAGGCAGCTGTTGGCGGGCAGCTGTCTTGGACTCAGGTGTTTGCCCAAACTGCCTTCCCATTGGCCATTACGAAATTCCCTCTTTCCAGCTGGCTCTCAGCTCACTCCTCAGTACCTGCCCAGGCTGCTCTCCATCGTTGGAGGCCTGTTTTTGGATTCTGTGTCTGAGACAATTCATCCTCTCCTTCCTGTGTCTTATATCTGATCGAATTCCCACTCACTTGACCCCAGGAGGCTCCTGAAGCTGAGAGGCAAGTGTACTGTGGCTCTGAGGAATCCCCACCAGGCCTCTAGGGACGTAGATAAGCTCTTGACTTAGTGGTGCACCTGCCCAGCAGGTAATGAGAACAGTCTCCTGGAGCACAAAAAGCAAAGACAAAGAGGGCAGCCGAACTAAGATTTCTAACTACAGGTCTGAAAATCGGCTTCTTAGATCCCACAGAGTCAGGCCTCCTTGCAAGAACTGCAGTTTCTCTAGAGTAGCGTGCCCTTCTTAAAAAACACATGTAAAGGAGGAGAACCATTTGGAAGTGTCTATTAAAGTTGAATATATGCATACTCTATGAACTAGAGATTCCACCCCTAGGTATAAACTCAACAGGAAAGAGCGCATATGTCAACCAAAAGACATGTGCTAGAATGTTCATGACAGCATTATTCATAATACCATAAACTGGAAGCAGAATGTGCATCTAGGGAATATGGCAAGCGTTAAGTATTCATACAAAGGTGTAGTGTTCAGAAACGAGAACAAACCGGCTGAAGCTACTTGCAACCTCCTGGATTAACCTCACAGCTAGAATGATGAAGGAAAGAAGCTCATCACAGAGTGAGTACTGCATGAATCCATTTGGTATCAGTCCGGTGGTCCTCAGTGGTGGCGGTGGATGGAGGGGGCAGGAGAGCCCTGCGGGGGTTCTGAGAGCATTCTGTGTCTTGGTCTGCATGCTGGATATGGAGATTCATTGAGTTCTATACTTAAATTGGGTGAACTTCTTTGCAAATGTAATTAACAAAAGAATATTCTAAAATTAACCTAAATGGTATCAGGTGTATATATCTGCTGGGGTGGGGGGGAAAATTCTTTCCAGAATTTAGGTAACTAAGGATTTATCCAAATTATTGTAGTAAGAAAAAAATCAGAACTTATTTAGCAATCTGGTAATAATGAATGGCCCCAGGACAGCTGGTTCTCCTGAAGCAAACACTCTGGTTTTCACACCAGACCTAATCAGGACAAGGACATCAGAAGGACCAAGTTGCTTGGTCATGCTTGTCAGGCTGCAAGGAAGGGGAAGGCTGAGAGAGATTTGCGCTTGAGCTCACTGAGCTGCATTTGGAGGGAGCTGAGCTGGAGCAAAGGGATGCAGAGCTGGGAGGATGGGCTGCAGCTAGAGGTGGGGACTCTGGATCTGAGTTCCTGGGCTAATCCAAAGTGTGAGAAATAGAAGAGTGAAGCACAGAAGCATTAAGGCTTGGTGATTCATGTAAGAGAGTGTGAGATTCATGAAGTCATATAGCAAAAAAGCATCAGTAATAAATAAGAGTCTGAAATCTGTTTGGTTGAAGGATCAAGGATTAAAACTTGTATTGTCTGCAAGCACAGTTAGTAAGTAATTTTAAAATTCTTTACCTCATTTAATCACCATAACAACCTCATGAAGTCTAAACTGTTGTGCCCTTTTTATGGATGAGGAGGTGAGATTTGGCAAGTTACAGTTTATTCAAGATCACATGGTTTTTCTGAATAAAAAACATTGCTTCTTAACCATCTAGTGGTATAGCCCAGATTCAAATGTGGAATTCCAGATTTTAAGCAGATTAAGGAGGGAGGCCAAGCCTGGGAATAGAAAGAAGGCAGGGCCCTGATTTGGCAGGGACCAGAATACTTGGACAAGTGATGAGGATGGGTGGCTATATAGAGAAAGAAAGTAGAGGGCTGGAGCAGTGGCTCAGCAGTAATGGCGCTTGCCTGGCATGTGCAAGAGTGCAGGTTTGAGCCCCAGCACCAAGTGCACAATAAAGTGTTGGAGCAACAATAGCCACATGAAAAACTAAATAAATTTGATTATCTCTCCCTCAATGTCCCTCTCTCTCTCTCTAAAAGAAGAAAAAGAAGAAGAAGAAGAAGAAGAGGAAGAAGAAGAAGAGGAGGACAAGGAGGAGGAGGAGGAGGAAGAAGCCTGTGCTGTGCGTGCATCACATAAGCAACTCTTGAGCACCTCTGCAGCAGGTACCAGGCTGGGCACTAGTGAGACCACGGTGATGAATGCATGGCTGTTGGGACTCGAGTCCTCCACACAATGCAGAAACCATGGTATTCGAGTCAGGCGCAAGGACTGAGCGGTACTGGAGGCAAGCATGCTGATTTTCTGAACTGTTCAACTCTCTCTCTGTAAGCCTAAGGTAAGATAAGTCTTCAGGAGGGACATAAAGTGGCCTTAGCCATGGGGAATGGAAAAAGGTCAGGAGGGGAAAAAGAAGGGAAGGGAAAAGACCAGGACAAGGCTATTCTACTTGCCTAGTAAACATCAAATTCGGGTAATTACTTCTCCTCCTCCTTTTGACACAATTTGGTGAGTCTTCTGGGAAAGGTATTCCATTCCATCCTGATAAAGGATATATATGTGAAACCATATCCAATAACTAAAATCCTAATACGACAAAGATCGAGAATAGACAGCATTCATATTGAGAGCAGCAACCTGAAAAATCAATATGTTTTTCTTACTGCCTAAAAGCCCATAAGGAAGCTGGCTTCTATCCTTTCTTGTTCTTTGCCTTGTCCTGAGAGTCAATGAACTGTTCCTTACATTGCCAAAGAGTTCCATATTTGCAAACTAGCTAAACAAGGTTTCTGCATTTACAACTCCAAAACACTGACTGATATTCTCCCGCAAGCAGGGACATTTTATCTTTGATTCCAAATTTCTAGTTTAACATCTTGCTCATGGTAAGTGCTGAATAAATGTTGGTGGAATTAAAAAAATGAATAAAAAAATCACCATATATCACTTAACCCACCATAATCATATGGGTTAGAACCAGTGTCAAATTAGTTGATAAGGCAACATCTTTAAACCATCATGCCAATCATTTTAATCCAGCCGAGAATACTTCCTGTTTTGCAAGTAAAACAAAGCACATCTTCATTTTTATAGCAGTGACCATCTCTCCTGAGAAAAATGGGGTTATTGTAATTCCAGCTTAGCTAAAATACGTAAGGCTTACTCATCCAGTGCATAAAATTGATAACTTGTGCATCTGGGACTGTCTATTTCTTTCCTATTAATCCATTTTAGATTTTATACATCAACTGAGCATTCAGCTTTTGAAAAATGATTCTGGAAAATTATTTTGCATAAGTACTAGTAAATACTGGCATGTGTTCCTGGCAGGGAATGGAAATATTCCACTTAGTCTCTGGTGGCCCTAGGAGCAAAAGTAGTGGCTGGAGAATTGGCTGAGTTTGGGCAGCAGCAAAGAATGTGTTGGTCGGTTCTTTCGTTCTTCCCCTTTAACAGGGATGATTTATTTTAAAACTTCATAAAAAAAGATTGTAAGGCAGATGAGAGAGATGCACACATACATCAATGACTAGAGAGACTGATAGTGGGAAAACTGTTAACTTTCTTCTTTGGGTTTGTGTAAGTGGCCAAGCGGAAGACTCTAACGATGTCAGTAAATTTGTAGACTGTAAGCATGGCCAAGATGTTAAGCTTTTTATATAAACTGCAAGCAGTGGGATATTTTGCAGTTATCAGAAGATGTGGATATTAGAAAATTCAATCCAATTCTATCATTAACCTACTATCTGTGCTGAAGAAATGGGAATTATGGCTCTTTAGATAATTCCTGTCTTTTTATGGACTTAAGAGATCTTCAAACATACAGGAATTTCTGATGCTGATATCATTTTTTTTGCATTTTAACAAAAGAGTAATGAGGAATAGGAAAGAACTGTCAGAAAAACTATATTGAGAATGGGAAAAGAACCTAAATTTGCAATGGAATAAGGGTTTAGAATGATAAGATATGGAAAAGATAAAATAATGTTGAATGGATGGTCCCATTTATAATCAGGGTAAAGAGGGTAA